>SRZU01000318.1:0-16328 GCA_013183765.1 Fusarium xylarioides | reverse complement strand
GTCATATATATTGGCCTGCACAAAGAAGCTGATCTCAGCAGCTACTGGGCAACGAATACGGAATCCAAATTCCTTCCTAGTCACCCGATTTCCCTCCTTATGACCCGAGATCGATTTTTTCAGCTTTAGCGGCGTGTACGGATTTCCAACGAAGCTGCGCTTGACCGGACCGAAAGTCATAATCCCCTCAACTTTCAGAAATGCGATGAATACTCAACCTTCCTCCAACAACAAGCTATTTCCCTGTGGAAGCCCGGCCTTCAAGTCGCTATTAACGAGTGCATAATCGGATATACAGGAAATTCAAGAATAAAAGTCACGATAAAGAATAAGCCGACCCCAACAGGCTTCAAGGTGTAGGCTATAGCCCAAGAAGGCTATTTTTGCGGTGGCTTTTTCACACACCTTACACAACCTTCAGGCCTGCCGCTGGAGATATCACGAGACGGCCGCCTCGCAAGCTACAGGGAAAATCATTGAACCCAACCTAAAGCGTGGTTATTGCCTTGGTAAATCTCTTACCAAGTGCCAGTTATCACGTCTTCATGGATAACCTCTTCTCATCACCTTCCCTATACCATATCCTTCAAGATCAAGGCATCAGTGCCACAGGCACAGCTCATGTAAACAGCGGTATCCACAAAGATCTCATGGAGTTCAAAAAAGCCGATGATAGAGGCAAGCTAAAATGGGCTTAGGGCGCCTACAAGGCTATTCCAACGAAGGATAATAAGGTAAGAGTCTTAAAATACAGCTTCTCACTCATTTGCCCCTACTAATCTGTATTTTCCTTCCCCTAGGTCAACCAAATCGCTTGGAAGGATAACGCCCTCATGCTGTTCATGACTTCCGTTTTCTCCGGCGCCGAGATCGAGCAACGCACAAGGAAGCGGCCTACAACAACGCACACACGAGCCCAGGCAATAAAGAAGCGATTTGGCGATAACAGCATCCTTGACCTTTGGATCCCTTCAGTCAGTGCAGAATACAATAAGGAAATAGGAGCTGTTGACCTAGGTGACCAATTTAGAAGCTATCATCACTACAATCATCGCATTCGCAAGGGCGGCTGGAGGGCTATTATATAGTCTTTCCTCTTGGAAATAGCCTTAATTAACAGCTATATCATACAGTTAAAAGCCCCGGTCAAATGGGCACATCACGACCCTCAGACCCGTTGGAGGGAGGAAGTTATCAGCGGCCTTTTTCATCATTATGGCCCTGCAGCAAGAAAAGAGACTTCCCTTCAGTCAGGAGACATTTTCACACCAATTGCACAGCATGAACATGTCAATCGCCAAAAACGAGGCTCTTGCGCTGCCTGCCGAGGCATTCGAAAGGGCAATAAACGCCAAAAACGACCTCTTGGAGAGGCAGCTGTGAATAGCCTCAATCGGGGTCGTGCCCTGATAACTAGATAGGGCTGCAAACAGTGTGATGTAGCGATTTGTAACTCTCCACATTGTTAGTACTTCTATCACACGTAAAATTAGGTGGCAGCTAAGTACTTCAATATATCACATTTTCATTGGTCTGACCCCCTGTTAGTACAAAGGTGGTGCTCCCTCGTTATCTAAGGGATGGTTCGTGGCCTCGAATCTTAGTCGTTGTTCCAGGGACAGGCAAAGAACGTGACAGCCTCGAGAGAACCACAGCATCCGAGGACGCGTCAAGGCGGGCGTTGGCGAGCGCTGAGGGAGGTGCTGCTTGTTAGCTTCACTTTTCTTGCAAGATCAGCCATTTGATCTCGGGTTCTTCATCTCATTTCATTTCCAGCTCTTGTCCATGCCTGACGCCGCCGCAAACAGCAAAATCTGGGGAAGTCAGGGATGGGATGCTGGAAGATGGTGTGTGCGCCGTCAACTACAAGGGACCCTGCCAACTAACGCAACGTCCGGGGGCCAGCCCCAGATTCTTCTCCTTCTCCATGATCCATCCGTCCAACCATCCAATATGTGCAGTATCCATCAACGGAGAGAGCCTGGGGGGGGGATCCGGCCTTGGCTCCGCTAAACAGAATTTGGGGTAACTAGAGAGCACGGTGACTGGGGGAAGAGACCACCAGCGAGTACTGTGCGAAATTGCAGAGCTGAAATCTCAGATGACTTGGCCCAATAGGCGATGTCTTGGTTCTAATGGCTCAATTGTCCGACTGGCGAGTACGGAAAAAGTTGAACAAAGTGGCGTGCAGGGGTTGAGTTGGAGCTAGACCAAGACTCAGGGCGTTGAAGGGAGGTTAAAAACGTGGAAGAATTGGTCAATGTGCCTAATATTGAGTAGTCCGCGGCTTCGTTGGTCAATCCCAGAAGCTGGTCTCACACGCATAAGCGCGTGGTGTGGCAGACCTTTTTCGTTGTCAAATTTTTCGATTCGATCTCTGAAGCAAGATGATGAAATTGTCTCTTGTCTCTCAGATAAGTGATATCAATTTCGACACAAAGAGTCAGAACACGGCTCAGCCGTCACTATAGCGGCATTCCTTGGCTATTTGGCACCCTGAAATAGCGTCATGGTGATTCAATCTGGCCCAGTCTTGTACCTTAAACCACCGACATCGCTCATTTGGACTCGAGACCTCGAAATGACAAGCACCCAATACCAATCCCGAATGGGTTGCATAAGCCTCTAGCTGTGGGCCACGGCTGCACCTGACCCCCTTAACCCTTGGATCGAATGGAGATATGCCTCTTTCTGGAGTTAGGATTCTGGGGTTGTAGGATTCCTCGATCAAGGCCTGTCGTGTGTGGCCTTGTCTGTTTGGTTTGTGTCTGGCTCGTTTATGCTGTATGGTGACGACAAGAGAAAGGGAACCACTGCGTGCCCAGTCCCTTCTCCAAATCGTTAGGGCTGATTCGGATTCTAAATCCTGTTTCAATCAAGAAAAAGTCCCCGACCATCATGGATTGGAGACCCTTTGGAGAGACTGAGCTGTTGGGACCAAATACTCCAAGCCGCTGCAGCGATGGGGTATCATTCCTCACTGGTTCAATGCTGTGTTGCTGATAATAGATCCTCGGTAGCTCTTCACGTACGTGTTGGTTCCCATGCTACAGAGAGTTACGATTTGCAGCATCCAGCTCTCATTTGCTAAGTAGTTACTGTACGTTCTTGGCTCAATAGTGGACCATATCTGCATCTGTAATGCATAGACATTTCTTCCGATTAGCCCGATTCCACTTCAAGATGCTAGCTGGGACGCCGCGTCAACGGGAAGAAACTCTCGAGACATTAAAGAAGAACAGTGGACTCGAGTCCAAGGCACCAGCACCACACATCTGATGCTGGATTCTGCATTCTGCATTTGTGCAGCCTGGGGATTTTTAGGATCACTCAAGTCCCACCGTGATACTTGGCATATCTCGGGGGGCTGTGCAGCGGGTAGACTTGGGTCAGGGGCAAGGATCACTCTGGGAGCCTGTGCTCAGAGCAAAGACCAAGTCAAAGCAGACCAGGCTAGAGAGAAGCTCTGGGAGTGCGTGGATGACATGACGTTTCATCTGAGAATCTCAATGTGAAGAGCCTCAGAGTCAACCTAACCGCTAACCGTTGACACCTCAAGTGCTTATGGCGTAACCCGCCAAGCTGATAACCTCGTGATTGCGAAGTGCTAATCCAAACCAGCCAGCATGTGAAGAGAAGGAATTGGATGTTTTAGAGACATGGATGCTTGGATCAAGCATATCCACCGAGAGTTGGTTGAATTAAGAGGCTGAGAATTTATGAACTGCATGACTTAAAAATATTTCCCTTTTGCTACTGTGCTCACGTACTGTACACAAGTAGAGAGAAGGTGTCTGGTCAGCGATGTTGGTGCTTATCTAGAAGATCACCGCGGACATACATGAGCCCGACGTCCGTGGCTAATGCAGAGAAACTCGCAGGCATCCAAAATGGTCGTGTTCCTGGATCCTCGGTGAACTAGCTGATCAATTGGAGCGAAGCATTCGAATCTGGCGCGAGTTGAGAGCCGTGTGGTAACGATACCGTTGAGCATGGAAGGCCACACATTCCTTGTGTTCGGCGTGGCAAGATGGTCCTGTGACTGCAGTAGCTACATGGCTCGTGGTGTGTTGGACAGGGATCAAGGGCTCTGTGCAATTGAAACCCCATTCGTGCTCTGCGCCAGAATCAGACCCAGAGCCCGTCTAACGATGGATGCTAGCAGCCCGTCTCAGGGCATGGCTTGTCTCTCTGCCGCGGCGGGCGTTTGATGGATGGACGCTCATCATTTCACCGAACTCAAGCTGTCAATCCAATCTGGCGGTGAGCGAGAATTATTCGCCGTTTCGGGCTGCGAGACAAGATTTGGATAGTCTGGCACCGCTCGAGGGTCCGTCGACGGCAGTGCCAGTCTACCTATCACTGTATCCGCTACTCGCTTCAGCACTAGAACAGGCAGTACGTAGCACAGATACGTACGGTACATACATAGGTAGGTACAGTCGAGTCTGGTAAGGTAGCCTCATCACCCCAGGATAGGATGGATCTTGCAAGCTGCGCTGGGTGGAAGGTTGGCAGTGACCCTAGGTACAGTACACCAAAACCCCTGGACAAACGCAGTGATTGGATTCGCTGGAGCTTGTCTGATACAACAACGTGCGGCCCCATGCCCTAACGAGGTATCTACCAGAGACAGTAAGGGTCAAGGGTCTGCGCACGGCCCCTTTGCAGATTGATTCTGACTCTGACTGCCTTTATCAGGTCTCGAACAACTCGAGGTATTACTAATAATTGGATTGTCCAATGTAAGGGACGCTCTGCTGTGATGGGAGAATTGCATTGCGGTCATGGTCTTTTTGAAACAGACTACAGTCCGCAGGGGTTACAAATGTCAGGACCGGTACAAGCCCGAAGTGGCGACCTTGTGGGGATGCTATCATCATGGGTATAGGTACAGGACTGGGGTCAGTTTTTGTATGTGATTTTCAATATATTAAGGTACTGATACTGTATCTAATAGTCTAATGGGAAGCTACCTTCCTGGATGCATCTTATAAACCGGTCTTGTGTTGAAAGGGATAGCTTTATAAGGAAATCTTCATCAATTGCTTCCCAAGCGGCGTTGATAGCCTCTTGTTGCTGCTGATAATTGAGACTATCTGTGTTGTAATTATCATCTATCTACATCTCTATTATAGGCTATAGATTTTTAATAGGATTAAGATTAGGACTGTATTATAACTAAAGGAAAACCCTATGCAGGAAATGCTCCTGCATATAGGTTTTAGTGTAATCTGCAGTGTATATGCTTAAGTTATCCTATTAGAAATAGATATTATTAGAGCTAGTTAGCTGCTTAATCTGATAGAGGAAGCTGTTAGTGTATTTAATAGGATTAATATAGTAGTTATAGGCATTATTTAGGATATTAAATCTAAAGATAAAGTTAGGACCTTTCTAGTAACTGCAGATAATACCCTAGTAATTTATTCTATTTCCTAATTATCTTAGAAATTAGAAATTAGAGATAGCTTTATCCTGATAGATAGTTATAGGGCGTTAACTGCTCTTTATGCTATAGAAGGTCTTCTTATCTAAAAAGGCAATGCAACCATTAACCTAATTGATAGGGTCAGGGAAAAGGCATAAGGCTTTGCAATACATCTTAAGATGCTCTGCCTAAATTGATAGATCGGTCCTTGGCTTCTTCCCTGGATAATGACGTTTAAAACCTAAGAAATCTATCCTAGTATTGATAGTGTCTATTCTGATGTTAAAAAGGCCTGGAATGAAGGTCTGAAAATCCTTCTAGTTGATCTTGCAGCGTAGGGGATGTTTATTGAGCTACTAATGAAGAGTCTTAAGCTGCTTGTTATCTAGTCTCTTCTTCTAAGGATGTAGAATGTCTTTCTTAGGGGTTAGAGGATAACTAAGGCTATAATAAACTTAATGCTTAGTGTATTCTGTAATATTAGAGATCTAGGGAGCTATCATAGAAGCGTCTTTAGATAGAACATAATAATGAAATCGATTGTTATGGTATAATTCCTTTAAATAGGCCTACCTTCCTTGTAGAAGCTCTTGAAGAGGGCTATGACTGCAGCTTTAGCTGTGACTTGGTGTTCTCTTAGGTGTAGGTTTATTATGTTAACGGATAAAGCTATCTTTAGCAATTCTCCAGTTTTCCTAATATCCCCTAGGTCCTTGGACTGGTCTGTTATCTTCATGGATCTTAAAATCAGTCATTTTAGTAAAAACGTAGCATTAAAAGCTATAAAATTAAGGTAGTTGTAGTGTTGTATTGAAAAAAGCTGCCTTTATTGTGGTGGTGATGACCTTAATCGGCTGCATTATAATTTATATCATTTCATTGAGGAAGTTAGCTGTGAAGTACTGATTCTATTAAAATCTTAGTTTTAGGTAGGAAAAAAAGGTTAAACTAAGTATAGGTACCTAGCCTTAAACGAGCTAATAAGGCCATTTTGACCTATTCTGCGGTGGGGTGGGGTATAAGCCAAAATGCGGAAAATGACATTTGTAACCCCTGCGGACTGTATTAAACAAGACGTGATTTGCTCAGAGTTGTTCAGGACCCTGCTGATCATCTCGACGTAGGCCGTAGATCTCTATGAGCCAAAGGACTTTGTCCGAGTTTGGGCATTCGCACGCTTAGAACCAAGTTTTTTCTTACTGCTTTTCTTGTTATTCTAGTTAGTCAACTTCGTGAGCGCCACCATCGCCACTGAACTGAACAAACAGCCAACAATCAGTTGATGTGATGATGACCTGCAGAACAAGCAGTGGGACCAGTTCAACGAGAGAGGAATGCATAGCCGCTCCCTGGGATACCGGTGCGCAAGCCAAGTTAGTTAACTGCTGGCTGGCTGTAACATTACGTACAGTACGCAGGCAGATGAAACATAACATTATGTATGTTGCATTGTCGAATGTGATAAGATTCTCGCTGCATGATTGTCTTCCGGGCCGAAGATTAACCATGCAATTCCCAGATGCTGAGGTATCATTGGATTACATCTTTGGCCACGGGCATGGTTGAAGTGGTCTTCGGCCACGATACCCTCCAACCGCCGATTCTAACCACTCTACGGAACCTTTCCGCTGGCGGGCCTAACCCCAAACTTGGCTGATTTGACCGTGCTGAGCTAACGAACGAGCCGTACTATGGTTAAATTATTCGTGATACATCCGAAAGTGATCTTGACTTCTCTCACAGATAGATATCTGCCGAGGCGCAAAGGTCAAGATACCCCTTGAATTACAGGGTCATCAAGTCTGTAAAAATAACCCACAGGGACTTGAATTGGATCACCATCCAACTTCCTGGTCAGGAAAACGCCACAGGCCCGCCGTTCGTGGGCAAACTCAAAATATCTCATGTGTGTGCCAGCCCCTGCGTCTTCCCGAGGTCCTTGTACGGACGGGTGTACAGCACCAAACAAGTTCTTGAATGGTGCTTCGATTCCATGACTTGGGAGGACTCCCATGATGCAGCTAAACTGAATCAGACTATGCCTCGCTCCATTCAATCCGACAATCTTTGCGACTCGTTGGCTCTGCTCTTCAACAGGCACTATTACCATCGAAATGTTATTAGCTTACCGACCCCATGGCACTCGTTAGTTTGAGTGTTTAGCGTAGACACTGTCTGTGAACTTCTCTAAACCAGTTCAAGGTATTCCTCGCCACAGGGAAGAATCAAGTCAGCTTCTGGATCTTTAGAATGTCAACATCAAAGCTTCGCCTATATTCTTCGGACAAGTACGGGGCAATCGGTATCCACCGGTATCCTCAGATCGCCCAACGAGGCGCCTTCTTACAACGCAAGTTGTTCTGCTTTTCGATTAGCTACGAGGCTAGCTCAGTGTGGCTCCGGGGACCTCCTGAGCCTCAATCACGGCAATAACAAGCAAATGGGATTATCCGTCAGCTCTGATTAATGGCTACTAACTAACTTGCACGAGAGCTAACGTATGTACTGTACAGTAACACGCACTCCAATTAGTTGGTGATCCGACCGGGACCCTCGCAGCACCGAGACTTCAGAGTCTAGTCGCCAATGAAGACAAGAGAGGACAGACAAGGCAACATAATTAGATTATATGTATACTCGGTACGGTAAGGTATAATGCGCATGCGATACGATACGATACTGTACAGTACAGGACAATACGGTAGACTCAGCCGAACCTCTCTCGGACTAATCATCCGGTGAGTCACACTCTCTATTGCCTATGCCTATTATCGGAAGGGAGCCTGTCATGCCTTGGATCAGTTGCTGTGATGCTGTTAACCTCCATGGAATCGGCTATGCACGTCAACGACCGCGGATTTTGAGTAGTAATAGCGTGGGGGTTCGAGTAAACACTGTGATCAATTGACAAGAGATAAACATGACAGAAAATGTTGAGATGAACGGGTCAGTCAATCAATAATTGTTTGGTTAAGCGCCAATTGCCGTCCCTCTCAAGCTATATCCAGTAGTTTACGCTGATGGTGGGGGATCGAGAAAACGGACACCCCTCCAGTTCGACGCCGTCTCAAGTCAATCGAGGTCTTGCATAACCTATGGTTGTTAATAAAGACTGACGGTTGAACCTCCACTAAAAGTTTCACATCGTTCACATCTCTAAATACTGCTGCTGAATAGCTTCAGTTTGTATCTCACTTATGGCCAGCAATTGCCCAGCCTTGTCCCTCGTCATCAATCAAGATTAGGGTTAGCTGAGCCATGTGCTGTACAGCTATTGGCGGTAAAAGGCATACGTCATAGGCCTGTTCCAAGGCCAAGATGATGGTAAATCAGGTTGAGAGGGACAAAGAATAGAGTTAAATTTTCAATCATCCTTTTGTTTCTTTGTGATTAGACTTTCTGGAACAACACTTGTGATTCGTATCGTTTGCCTTTTTTTGCCTCGTGTCTAAATAGCTTCAAGGCGGCGGGCTACTTGTTCTTGTGACACCACTTACACGACCCATACCGTACCACCAGTTCACGTCTCACAACCATGAAGAACCTCTTATTTCCCCTTACTGCCCTCCTTATCGGCTCAAGTCTCGCTGCGGATGTCACAATCACAGCTCCAGTATCCATCCCTTCCAATGAGCCTGAATACAAGGAAGGCAAATCCTTCACATCGGCCGTGCTCAACAGCACCAACTTTTATCGTGAGGAACACAACGCAATAGCACTAAAATGGAACAAAACGCTCGAGGAGTTCGCAACAGACTACCTCGATGACAATGATGACTGCGACTTTGAGCACTCTGGTGGGCCCTATGGTGAGAACCTGGCTATAGGTTATCCCAATGTCACTGCGAGCATCGAAGCTTGGGGTGATGAGCGAGATGAGTACAACTTCGACAAGGCCAAGTTTAGTAAGAAGACGGGACACTTCACGCAGCTTGTGTGGAAGGATACTACGACTGTTGGATGCGGAAGAAAGCTTTGCGGCGAACGAGGCTGGTTTCTCGTTTGTGAGTACTGGCCAAGGGGTAATGTCGAGGGCCAGTTCAAGGAAGAGGTTTCAAAAGAGGAGGGCGGTGCATTCAGTACAAGACCTGGTCTTGGGCTCGCTCTGGCTTTATTTATTGGGTACATGCTTGTTGTCGTATAGACATGTCATGTTGAATTTCCAGCGTTGGATAGGCGTATGAGATATCTGATGAATGACGGGACTCATGCTGGGCATGAGCTATGTTGGCTACTTTACTACAATTCTCTTATAGAGTGACATAGTTTCTGATATTATATATACCAACTCGTTCTATACGCTTTTGGCTGACTAGTAGTGTCTTGTTCCATTCATGATGATCTTTCCATCATCACTCCGCGATGAAAATGTGACTTGATTGCACCAGAATTTATTAAGACGGTTTGTTTCCCCACAGAAGACATATTTGTGCTTGACATTTGCTTACAGGTTCGAGGATCCTTTTGGTTCCCGAACAGAAGCCTTACAACATGACCACATTGCCTCGAGCAGGTAGCTCGTTTACCTTAGGTAGGGAATGAAGAGTCATACTGAGCTATTTCTGCCTTTCCGTGGATTACATTTGCCGATGCTAATTCCTTACTGCTCCTTATAGTTATCAAGATTATCTGTGAAACAAGGCAATACTCGCATTATCGAACGACGGTGAGCAGATCGTTGTAGGTAAGGGCATCACAGCATTCTTATGTCTTCTTGAAGCGCTCCTCTCATGATACCGAGAGGTTTGACTCCTGGCGATCTGCCTCGCCGGTTCTGGCAGCCATCGTATTCGGTGGGAAGAGTCTCAACTTCAACTTTGACGGCAATCACATTCTCACAGGGCCTGACTTGTCTGCTCCACCTGTTGCTGACAGCTTCGCATTCGAATTCATTGAATGTGTAGATCGCAGAGCTTTACTAATACAATCGCTTTTGTAACCACACGCTGTCATGCCTGGTCATGTTCCCTCTCTCCCGTTCGTCTTGTCTTGCCCTAGAAATCTCCTTTCCAAGTCAAAAGTGTGATCAACTGTGGATAGGTTTCTAGGAATTGGGTGTTCAATATCACTGGCTGGAATTTTCCCCGGCAATCCTTTCTGGGGATATTTTTCTGTACACGACCAAAGGCTAGAACCTCCCATGACCGCACAGATTTTATGCATGGAGCCATAATAAATACTCCACGGTAGGAGATAGATGGAGGTATAGGGGCCGCCCACGCAAGCTATGCTTGGGTTGAGACATCGTACGGTGCCCTTGCTAACATTTCCTGACACGTGCTGAACAAGGCTGGCAGGCGCCGTTCGGCTTTGATGAGCCGCAAAGGCTTTTTATGTTCGTCTTGGTGGTGGTTGCGAAATCTTTGCCAAGATGTTGGGACACAGAGGGTGATGATTTCAGCGTGTAGTTCGCGTGGGAGTCGAAAGAAGGGAGATTGACTCTGTTCATCTCTGGGCTTCGCAAAATGGAAGTTCATGATTGGCTATTGGATATCAGATAGTGAGTGGCGAAACGATACAGCGGATTTAAAAGAATGACAGAGATGATGATGAGAATTTCGGTATCGAATGTGTTGTTGTTGGTTTGTAGGTTGAGATCGGGGCCAGCAGAGACCGGATACTTACTCGTCGACACTAAGGCATCGCTCTTTCTCCCCTCCTGCTCAGATTTCATGCATCACTCTCTCCAAGAGGCGCAAGATGGATGCCGTATATCTTGGCAGGGATTATAGACCAGAATAGTCCGTCGTTGCCTAACCTAAGTGACCGACTTCTTTCTGTAACAGGCTTGCCTCTCCTGCTCCATCCATGCATAGAAAGTATACATGCCAAGGTTTAGTTAAGTGAGCGGCTGGCAAACATTTCATCTTTCCAACGGCCATGCGAGGAATAACAGGATTGTTTGATTTGTTGTGAAATAATAGTTCAATGGCTTATCCTTTACTTAAGATCTAACTCTCTGGGTACGTCGGGATATAATTGCGAGTTCGTTTACCTAGCAGACGTGATTATCATATACAGAAATGAATATACTGAGCTTAGGAGCAATTTCAGTTTAATGAATGCCCAGTATTTGCTTGCAGTCTAGGTATTCTCCCTCCCTAGGTGAGCACATGGCATACAGATAGAGCGTGGGTCGAGAAGCAATCCCTATTTAAGCTAAACAAACCACAAACCAAAGATGTTGGTTTAATATATCTCAACATATAGGACAATAGTAATCTGCAGGAAACAAATGATCCATCATACTCAGTAGAGTTGTGTTATGGTCAGACTGCGAATCTTCTCAAGTAACTACCTCATGTTGACCTACCCGGGAGTTCCATAGAAATGCCGGATAAACATTACCCCACATCCGTCGAGATTTTGGGTTGGTGTTTAGAGCTTCCACTTCGATCTTGCGACAGCAGAATCGCGGTGATCAATCAATCGAACCTCTCTACCTCCCATTCCAACCCCGATCCTCGGCGCAAGAGCACCCTCAACCAGTTTCTCGATACTTTGCGCTACTTCTCACAAAATGACTGGTCGTGGTGGTGGCGGTGGACGCCGTCTTATGCTGCCTCCCATGTAAGCCTCGAGCTCCCCTCCGCGACGCGATCGCATGGTTTCTGGATATTTGGAGCATTGTTCTAATCCTTTTATAGCAAGTATATCTTCGAGCTTCTCCGAGAAGTAAGTCTTGTCTCTACGCACGCTGCCGATCGCTTTTACGCTTGACCGCTGGGTGGACCTCGAAAACACAAATTGCACCGATTCTGCACCCAACGATTTCGATGTTGCAAAAGCTGAGCACCTCAATACCCCTGACGTGGTGGTTGTTGCTTTATCGATTCTTGGGACTGCTGTGGTTGTGTCGGGTTGGCTGTCGGGGCGCGATAGCCTCGAACCCTCGTGAACAGACTGGAGACAACCATAGCACCCCATTTCCCCACCAGGATGCGAGGATCGGGATAATTTTGTGTCTCGAGGTCCGCGACGGCGAGCTGAAAGAACTCGGAAAGATCTTTGGACTTTGCTAACAATTGCAGCACGCCACAGTGAGCATCTGGCTGTACGAGCAGCTCTCCATCCGTATTGAGGGCAAGATCCGAGTCAGTACATGTCGAATTGCGCTGAAGAATGACTACTGACTTTCGATAGGGATTCGACGAGTTCATGAACCTCGTCATCGATGAAGCTGTGGAGGTCAAGCAGGTCACCAAGACCAACGAGAAGGAGACCAGGAGACCTCTTGGTACGTCCCTCAAATATGCCAGTTTTGAAGCCAACTAACACCTCCCAGGTCAAATCATGTTGAAGGGAGACAACGTCTCATTAATCCAAAACATCTCGAAATGAGCAGCCTTGTAATGGAACCTGGACTTGGAGTCGGTGGAAACAAGAACGAATACCCAAACCCGCCTGGCCGAATTGATGGCCAACGAGGCACTTTCTAGTCATGGCACTCAATATCTCTTGAGTATGTCACTGCAAACGGGTTGAATGGCGCGGAGAAAGAAGACTTGGCCTGACCATAGAATTGTGTGTCTTGCAAAAAAGACACTTGTGGACCAATAAACATTGTACGCGTTTCATCTTTTCGTCGTGGTAAAACTGGTGCTTTGTAAGGTACTTAAACCTCTTGAATGATGTTAGGGATATTTTGCATTCTTGGATGGAGTGGCTATGGATATCATCTGGTGAACGATGCTAACTACTGCACAAGTTGACTTCACCTTATTAATGGCACTTATTCCTCTTAGTTATGGAAGCCTGACGGACTTGGTTATGATACAGGATCGATATCTACATCCAAAAGGGATCCAATAGTGCTCCAGCTTGTGTCTATGCGAGTTGGTAAGAGCGCACTATGGAACGAGATTATGCTACCTGAGGGTTGTTCATTGGGATTGTTCATTAGAGCCTGATGAATTCCTCGCAGTTTCATAAGTCATAATAAGGACCCGGTCCTTAACTCATATGTGCGTTGATTATTACAATGTCCTGACAGCTGCGAAAGGTAGCTGCTTATCCATCGTAACACCTCAAACGCGATATATGTCTCCATCACCAGTCCTGTCACATTACAATGGCCCACTGGCAATTTCCAAACCCGTCCTTCCCTTGCCCCCCACGGTAAGAAGAGGGTGTTGGTTGTAGCCTCTCCTCTTTGACACTCTCACCTCATGCATACATGGGTCAGTTATCACACTGCTGGTTCCAAATGAATATGATGGTGTTAGAGAGTCATGCAATAGTCCTACGGTATCAGCCGCCATCCTTGTTTGGAGAGGGGTAATTTGCGCAGCTTCAGCTTCCCCGCCATTGTCGCATGATGCGAAGCCAATAGGATATCGGCTCTGGTATAAGTGTCAGTTGAGGCTGCATAACAGTTTAGTAAAGTGTGACCAACTGCAACGAGCGAGGCTTGGGAGCTGGCACACTACATGTCAAAGGTTGCGGCCTCAGACCCCAATGGAAGGATTCTGGGCGTTTTCAGTTGATGGATGTTCGAACAACTTGTACTCTGCTTAACCCGGGCCGCCTTTGTTTCATTAAGTTATGCCTAGAACCACGGATTCACCGAGTCCATGCAGTTAATTGTGGTCTCCACCTACCGCCCAGCAATGCAACTTTCAAGCCAACCCAGTGCAGCGTCTCACTAATGAATGTCACCAAAACCACACTGGTGAGGTTATGACTCGGTGCAAAACACACCGCACACCGATCAAGAAAGATGGTAACGCTGTTTATTGGACCAGCCATTCAGTTACTTTGAACTCAGACTTTGGCAAAGGATGGTAGTCTAGAAGAAGCCGAAGGCCCTCGTCATGATCAGATGAGGCTTGTCTAGACCATATTCTTTACCTCAGTAAGCGCCCTTCCCCTCATATCGACGACCAGATCTTGGCCAGGGGAGTCTGGACCCTGGATAATAGGTTTATGTGTAACGGTCTCTCAGACATCTGCGCGGGGTCCGCGACAAGCGATCTTTATTACAATGTGATGTCATGTTCATCTGAGATTGAATTAATTCTCATAAATCAAGAGAAATCCCATTGAGCCCATTTTATCAGTGTACTATTTTTAAGTGCTACCTATAGAAGAGCTTATTGAAGATGATTGACGTCTGGAATTCCTTAATATGCACCCCGGATTTTCTTCCCCGCATCTACAGTGGGGAGTGGAGCCCAACTTGGAAAGCCTCGTTCTGAGAGCAATATCGGGATAGATATTGGGTTATGCGGCACATTGTTATTCATGAATTGTTCTAGGACCAAATTTAAGCACCATAAGATAGTCTTGTTATCGTGTTGAAATGTGCGGTTGTTGCCGTGAGTCAGCCTGACACCCGTAACTCAGCACGGTTGGAGTATAAGATCGAGTGAAGATAATGAAAGCGCGGCGAACTGGGGAACCGACTACCTGGAAATCATAAATGTCTGGGAGGCTGATGTTCGATCTCTACGTGGTCTAACTAGCTAATGTAGCCGCCTCGATTAAGTGTATATACTAGTCTCATGATCGTCTGAACTTGGCTTGAGTTGGGCTGACCATAGGCTTGCAATCGTTCCAACATTTATGCAAGCATCTGATTTGGCATTACTCAATCAAGCTTGCCATAAACTGTGGGTGGATATCGCCAGTCTTATGTATGCATAAGTCTGCGGAAGGGCCTGCTGAAAGGCTGATAGGGCTCTCTGCTCGTGACTCAAAATGATGAAAATGAAGCTGACTTGCCATACCTCTTGCGCATGAGGCATAGTAAAGAGAAGACCCTGTCCTTCGCCTGATGTACTACATTAGGAAGTGCTGAGTTAGTGTCATGTATTGCACTCCTTGTGTCGTTAGTTTTCAAGACCTCTGGCATCGAAGTTGATGTTGAAGTTGATGAGGCTCTACAGGCGACAGGCCCATCCTTAACAGTGGACCGCCGCGCTAACTTAACCACTATAGCGGAAATCCGCGGCTGAAGCACCACAACTTGAACAAGGCCCAGCACAGTTGTCCAAGATCTGTAATAACCTAAGGCCTGGGCTACACGATAAGCGAGCGGGCGTGGAGACTAATCTTGGAAGAGGAGTCGGGGAACCGGTGTGTGGAGCGTAGCACTCTGGACTTTTTGTTTGGGAGCCTAGAGGGTTTATGGATGCATAATGTTGCAAGCAAATGTTTTAGCGATGGAAAACAAGAGGAGGACGAGAGTTCCATTTTTTGCTGGGATCGAAGAAAAGTTGATCCCTGTTTGGTTGGGGCTTATCGAATGTTTAGGTCATACCAGGGGTTGCTAAAAGACTTGAGCGATTGTTGAGGCGCACGCGACATGCAAAAGCGAATCCCCTTGCGGATGGTTATGGACAGGGAGTCTAGAGGTTGGTTGTTGCTTTTTGTAGTTTTGCTTTTTCTCTGCGACAACCTGGTAAAATATCTTTAACTCTGTCGTTGGTCCGGGGTAGAGAACAAAGGGTCCTGATGGACAATTCACCAAATTGACGATATTGGCATGGGGCTCATGATGGCCAACTCCCAAGCTTCCCCTATCCCGATCGATCTTGAGCTAACACTTCCTTCGCCATTTGCCATCGTAAAATAGAGCTCAAGCAAAGTCTCGGCTCCCACCCCTTTCTCTTTAGCTAAATCCTGTCCTTGTGGGCCCAGATGGACTTGGCTACTGGGACAGAGAGCAGCAACTAGATCCCAAAGAGGAATAAACCAGCTTCATGGGTTGGAAGATCCCCCGAGGCGGAGTTATCCTTCCAGCCGTTTCTGGTTGTGTTCGAGCGTTGAGGCCCCGATCCAATCGATACGAACGGCACACTCGATACGTTACGGCACCTTTTTCAGTGACTTTGCATAACCTATAGGTACCAAGCTAGGCCTATTAGGTCGGTTGTGCAGGCTGCGGGGCCTGACC
>SRZU01000317.1:0-16535 GCA_013183765.1 Fusarium xylarioides | reverse complement strand
AAAGGTTAAACTAAGTATAGGTACCTAGCCTCAAACGAGCCAATAAGGCCATTTTGACCTATTCCGCGGTGGGGTGGGGTACAAGCCAAAATGCGGAAAATGACATTTGTAACCCCTGCGGACTGTACCGATTTCACATTTGCAGCCCCTGGGGGCTGTACCCTCCGAACATTGTCTCCATGATGGAAATGCTCTTGGCTCCACCAAGACGAGCCCCCTGAGAGAACAAGTGGAGATACCTTCACAACCAACTCATTTGTTTGGTTCATTGCTCGTGGGACCTCGGTCATGCTGGCCATTATCGATTTGACGTCAGAACCAAAAGATGGGTTCGTCGGACCTAGAATTAAACACGAGGACAAGACGACCCGGAACTACCGTGATCCATCGCCGGGCCTCCGAGCCAGCGCCGCCAGCGCTTCGGACTGCCAACGTACCCTTCCATCCGGCCAGTAGAAGGTCTCTACGGAGCATCCGGACAGCTGATCTCTAACCGCCGTCCTACAAGATGATCACGGTCACCTCGGCTGTTTCAAAACCACCAACATCGGCTATTCTGTCTTGTGATGCTGTCTCCAAGCACCATCTAATGCTACGGTAATAAGGGTGCTATGTTGTTTGTATCAAGGATGCTGGGCGCCTGGATCATGAAGCGATACGTGAAACGGATGGCTAATAATTAATAATAGATTTTCGAGGGATCCACGACCCATACATCGTGATTATTCAAGAAAGGTATGACAAGAAATGCCAAGTTATACATAAAATCAACAAGAAATCGCGCATTTACGGAATTGCTTTCTCTTATATTGGCCTCGTCTTGTCTGTGTCCTTATCTAGGGTATCATGCACTCCACTTACACTAAAAGCTTGTTACGGATTCAATCCGGAAATGTAAACCACGATAAGTGCCTGGATGTAAACTGGATGATGACCTAGTGGTTGCAAAGCATATACGAATCTAAGTTTTCTTATAGGTAACTATATTTGACTCTCAGTGCAGATTGGCATAAAGCCATTGGCTGGGACTGCCCTCAAGCAGCAGAGCTTACTGCGTGAATATAGAATAACCAGATAAGTCAGGCGTACATAGTTGCAGTTAATTCCACTACTTTGTTTTATCCAGTAACTTGCATATTGTATACAGTCGGTGCTAGCAGTATCTGTAATAACAAAGAAACAGCAATAACTAACCGGCAAACAGAGCTCGGTTACAAATGAGAATGGAAATGCCTTGCTTTATCTCATCAGTACCTTAGTGAATGCCTGATTACTGTAGTACACGGCTGGCCATGGTGTTTGGTTGAGGTTCATCCATACCTTAGGCTTTCCTTTTCTGGGTCGGCGCCGGATAAACTATCAGGACCCAAACCCAAACCCGGAATAAAGATTTGAGTGACCTGCAACCAAACTGCGACACTTAAAAAGGCTGCCCCACCTGTCACGCTCTTTCGCCTCAGCTTTTCTCCTCCCACTTCATCCATCATCACCTCACAAACCAAGAAAAGAGCAGCATCACTCTCGACGACAACGCCCATCGAGGCGAACACGCAAACAACGCCAGTGCGGTTATTTTCCGACCCTGTCTCTAGTACTGACAACTTTTTCCTCGTTTGACGATCTCTGTTGGCTTTCTCGCCCACTGCACAATCTCGTGACTCGTCGCGCTCCTGACGCAAACAGTAGAAGAGCTTTCTCTCGCACAAGTCGTACCCGTACTCCTGAGGCCTGCCTTCTCTATTTGTATTTGCGTCGCATACTTCCAGCTGATACATTACTTTGTCTTACAATATCTGGGACTGCTCTCGTACTACTTATCTCGCCAGTTGCGACTGCGTAAAAGAAAAAAATCTCTACCTGCCCACCTAAGGAAGGAAGGGCCCGCTTAAGCTTTCGTACCTGAATAACGCGACAAAGAAATTTTGATTCAGACAGAAATATTCTTCTGCATCTCTTACCTTTGCCTCGCTTCCCTCTCGTGCTGCAGGCATTTCATTTCAAGTGGTATCGCCCACCTCTGCTCATTTCGCTGTCGGACCATAACTGGAGTGCATCACATTTTGAGGCATTACGCGTAGCTCGTCGACTACTCCAGTCTACCATATAAGCACTACAAACATTACAAACACTTCAAACAAATCACCATGGCGTCCGCAGTCGCGGATTTGGAGGCTGGTCTCCAGGCTATGCTCAACTTAAAGCCGCCAGGTGTGTCCGGATCTCGCATCACCAGTTTGACCTCTCTTTGCGTTTCCAACATCCAGGTAAGGTTTAACCATACATCTCCATTTGCAATGCCAAACAATCGCTAATCGCTTGTCCCAACAGGCCGAATCCGTCCTCATCCAGAAAATTTTCACACACTTCAAAAAGACACCAGGAACACACAAGTTGGGGGTACTCTACGTCGTAGACTCTGTAACCCGGAAATGGCTCGAGCAAGCCAAGGCACAGGCACAGACAATTAACAGCTCTGCCCCGGATGGAACCTATGCCGCTGGCGTCAACCGAGTGACAGAACTCATGCCTGTTTTGATGAATGACATCCTGCAATCCGCCCCGGAAGAACAAAAGGTACGCATATCTGACTATCACCCTCATGTAGCTGGCAACCAGTCAATGCCACGTGCCGCGCACACTGAGGCACCTTACAAGGCGCTTCTGGTGACGACCTTCGTTCCTTGACATATTTGACCTTCGTACTGTTTATTTGGATCGTAACTCACACATAATCCACCGTGTAGGAAAAGATTAAGAAGCTCCTTGATATCTGGGAGAAGGGCCAGACGTTCCCTACACCAATGCTCGAGTCTTTTAGAGAGAAGCTCAACGCACCACCACAGAGTACGTTTTTCACGCAAGCAGTATCACACCTGGCGTCATATGCCCAAGCGGTACTGCTTTATTGTCTCGAAGCAACTTGTAGTCTAACCCATGTGATGTTATAGATGAATCGACAACTCCTCCCGGTAGCCCGCCTCCCAATGTGCTAGGCTCGCAGCATGGCAGCGCTTCAGCTCCTCCAGCCCCTAGCGGCACGTCTATTCTTGAGGCTTTGGCTAACATCGCTCGTCAAAACACAACCGCTCCTCCTGCCAACCCCTTGCCGGCTCCCACAGCACCGTATAACCTTCCAGCTGCCGCGCCACTTCAACCAGTATCATCTGCTACGCCGCCTGTATCGTATCCTTCGGCGTCGCAACCCGTAAATGTGCCGTCTCTTCCTTTCAGCCTCCCACATATGGGGGCTCAGAATGGATATGCAGGCTCTCCTCTGAACAACCCAAGTAACCCACCTAATCCGGTCAATGGAGCCATGCCTGGTGCAGCACCTGGCCTTGGGCTTGATCCAAGCACCCAGCAGCAGATCATGCTGATCAAGGCACTCGCTGACCAAGGTATTCCATTTGATAAGATTCCTGCTCTCATTCAAAGTATGGGTGGTGCAGGAGCCGCGGCTGCAGCTGGCGCTCCCCCAGCTCAGCAGCCTGCTCCTTATGCACAGAGTCCTCAAATTCCTGGTCAAGCGGCATGGGGTGGCCCTTCAGGCAAGCCAGAGGATTCACGTATGCCAGGCTACGGCCATACAAGATCTCCTCCTAGATTCCATGGACGTTCTCGTTCGCGATCTCCTGACCGTGGCTGGGGTGGTCGTGGCTCTCCTCGAAATGGACGTGATCGCCTAGACTATGCCCGTGACTCTCCTAACCGTGGTCGTCATGATGACCGCCGTGGAGGTGAATATCGCCAGCGTAGCCCTCACGGACACCGTGGACGAAGTGAGACCCCGCTTCATGAACAAGGCTCAGCCGACAAATGGGTCGAGTACGATCCAAATCTTCCACCTGGAAGCATCAAGGTCTATAGCCGAACCTTGTTTGTTGGTGGAGTAACGTAGGTGTTTCCTCATCTGTATTCGTATCGCGTTAACTAACCAAGGAACAGCTGCTCTGAGAGTGAATTGCGCGGCATTTTTGGCCGCTTCGGTACGGTGCAAACATGCATTGTTAACAAGGACAAGCGGCATGCTTTTGTGAAGATGCTTAGCCGACAGGATGCTGTCAACGCCAAGCAAGGCACTGAGGACTCCCGCAATCTAGAAGTGCCCCTTCGTGTAAGTGACTGTAGTCTCCTTTTAGATGTTGATTCGAGCTAACTTAATCAGACTCGTTGGGGTGTTGGTTTCGGCCCTCGGGACTGTAGTGACTATTCAACAGGTGTCAGCGTTATTCCTATCCACAAGTTGACGGAAGCTGATCGCAAGTGGATGTTGACCGCCCCCTTTGGCGGCAGTGGTGGACAACCCATCGAGACTGGCCTGTCAGTGGAGGAGCCCGATATCGAGATCGGAGCTGGAGTCTCATCCAAGGCCATCAGTCGACGCATGCAAACGGACAAGGGCGGTAGCAACGGACCCAAGTCAACTCGCAATCGGGACGAAGACCTCTCCCGTTGGCGCCGAAGTAGAGACAACGGCTCTAACGGCTCCAACGGCCACAATCGTCGTGACGATCATCGCGACCTTGCGCAGGATGGACAGAACATGGTTGCCTCGTTCCCATTTGGGATTGGCACACTGCCGAACGGCATGCCCAACTTTCCCGCAGGCTTCACATTCCCTGATCCCACAAATAACTAAGGGTTTCTTTCCAGGATGACGCACAAGATTATGTAGTGATACCCAGGTATGGAAATAGGAGGACATTTGTTGTTTTATTGTTGATTTCCCTGGTTGCTTTACGCAGCGAAGAAGGCGGCGTTGGCAACATGGTTCCAAGGGCTATACAAGGACTTGGGTTCGGGAGACGGTTTCTTGCATCAGTTGACGGTCAAACAGTCGTGATTAACGGCTTCGTGCAGGCGCATTGACGACCAGATGTGTTTTTGTTTGTTTGATGAGGGTCTCTTAACCCACGTAGCTTTGTTGGCTACAAATGAAAAGTTATGATATTCCACTAAATGCTTGTGAGTTCGGTTCTGCCATGGTAGTCGCCGGGTGATTCAGCAGTGTCCCCAAATTCCAGTCTTGTACATTTAGAGGCTTGCCATAGTGATGATATCCTTTCGCATTTGCTTCCTGTCTTAATGTCCCTTAAGTTACATGTCGTTGTGTCTGGATACAATATGTCGTTTGCTTCTGTAGTGGTTGCTTGTTGCCATTGCTCCCCCGTAGTAATGTTTGCTTCAAAAACATTTCATAGCGAGCACGACTAGCAAACAATGTGAAGATACTTGGTCTCTATTTCCTGTTATACAGCAGCATATCTCTTGGCAGTAAAACTCTCGTGATCATCGATCTTGAAGTTTGAAAGGTGTAAACTGGGAGGGAGACATGTTGTCACTAGAAATGAAGTCTTCATCGTTGTCTTTCTTTCTAGATATTCTCTCACATGAATGACCAGCATTTCCTAGATGCTTTAATGTTCTGAACTGGTCCTGTTGCCTCGTTCTTGTCGAGTTACATGATCTGACGGCATCCCCAAGTGTCTGCAGGGTATTCAACTTGGAACTTGACTTCAACTGTCATCGTCATGTTTGTAAAGACATGTCCTATTTATCTTTCAGTCCCAATAAATATGGTCTCCTATGTGATATTGTTCATTTGAACTTGTGTTTGTGTTTGTATGAGTAACTTGTGGCTCTATATGATCGAGTGTCTCCCCTCGTCAGGTGTATCGCCTGACAGCTTGAATCACTCACCCACGTCCGTCACAGGAGAAAAAGGCCTCCCCGTTCGTTACTGACAACCACTTTTCTTCTCGTATTGTGGTTGTATAGGCGAATCGTATTGCGACATCCTGACTGCTCACAGTAAGGCCATGCCAAGTCCCAACAGTGACGACTCGTTTCTGGGGCCATCAACATGCTGTCAATCCCTTCGATACTTTTTTTTAGTTAGTTTTTAGAGAAAAATATTTATTTATGTATATATTTTTGTCTTTGTTTGTCTTCGTGTCTCCGTACCTATAAGCTGTGCATGTATCTCGAAGCCTTTTTGGCTTCTTCCTGTATCTCATCGAATAGTCAAACCGAGAAGTGCTTCAAACTTGTTGATATCAATGTCCCAACCATGTACATTTGGATGACGCAGCAATAGTACCACTCGTCTTTGCTTCAAATGGATATCTCTCCTTGTGCTTATGATAGACTGGGTATCTCAAGTGATAGATCCTTCTGCATAGTCCAGTAACTTGGTAAGCTTAGTTCTACTGAAGGAATAAAAGTGTCGCTCTTTTAACTTGCACATGTCACAGGAGAGGTTGACTGTGGTCTCATATGTTCTTTTCAGTTCAATTCGTTGTTTAAATAAATTATACAATTATCTGAAGCTCGAGACAGCTGTCAGCCTCGTCACATGAAACTGGCCCTTCGTATCAACATAACATATCACCTTGACTCAACTTAAACTCAACTCCCTGCTTCAACGGACTGCCCCGTGCACGTAAATTATCCTTAACCACATGATCAACCAACAGAAGCCAAAGTTATACATTGCAACAAGTATCATCGCTCCTTGCCCCGGCTCGCTCTATCTCAGCGTGGTACAGGGTAACAACCACCAAACTCACCACTCTCACCAGCATTTCGATCGTCGCAGTAATCTTAACATCCCTCCCTGCAACTCCTCACGAGCACGTCAAAGCGATCACGATCGTCTCATCCCTGGAGTACTCGCCAACAACACTTGCACCGCCAAGACAAGACAGGCTGTGACGATCAAAGCCCTCACCGTCGGTAGTTAAAATAAAGTCGACAGATCGACAGCGCCATTCTTCCAGGCAGCAATGAACTCATTAATGCCGTTCATTCACATGACTAGCCATTCATAGATACCGTTTTCAATAGATTACTGTACTTTTTACTCTTCCTCTGTTGTCAGAAACAAGGTTCGGTTATCACCAAAACCCCCCATGGGGCTCGATTGGGGTATAGTGCGAGATTTTCCCCTGACTAGGTTGGATTGATCACCGACGGTCCTTGTAGATATAGACTCTGATATGACAGTTGTGATTTGCTGTGGAAGTATTAACTAATGTTGAGTATTCTCTATTGAGACAAGGTACGTAAACTGACTCAGAGCTTGACTGGCTGTGACGTCCCTACCCCTTCAGCCTCGAAATTACGCCTCCAGGTGATGCAGAAAAGATAAACAACCAACATGCTCAGGCAGGGATATCCATCATTATCTGCCGCTACGTAACAACATGGTCTTAACTTAACAAGAGACACATATCGCACTTGTCTCGAAGCCCCAAAATTAGAAATCCCTTGTGCTAAACCCTTTGAGATGCAAAATACTAACTAATTTTCGCGCGGATGGATCCCTTCATCCACAGTTTGGCTCCAGCGCAATATCCGGCTGCATACCAATCAATCGATCAATCGATTACAGTAAACACTCCGCGCTGAACTGAAACCATAGTCATATGCCCATCCCACGCCCAAAGCACGCTGTAATCTTACTTCATACCCACTGACCTACCGCTCAAATCGCGACGACAGAAAAACAAATATCTGCTTCTTGTCAAGTCCGAAATTAACGGAGCCACTTTGGTCCATCCATCCCTTCATCGTGCATGCATGTCATCCATACCAAGATAATTCAGAAACTTTCTACGGAGTACCAAGCACGCACTTGCATGACCGGAAAAAAGCAAAGGTCACAGAGAAACCGAAGCACCACGGGACTGACCGACTCGAGCCAAGACGGAATAACAGAGGGCTCAATTGTAAATGTCATTTGTCCACTTTGCTTCAATCGTTGCTAAAAACGACAAGGAGAGTTCCGTCGTATGTAGCTTCAGAGTGGACTGATAAGGGTCTGGATCTACACTTTCATGCTGTTTTACACGGTCTGGACAATGATGTATTATGCTGCCCAGGCTCAGCCTGCAAAAGCGTGCATATACGTTAGTGATATGGACAAATACTCACGTAGCTCTATGAGTCTAGACGAAGACCCTGTCGATATAGCCTCAAATGCAAGTGTTGGTACAACACGCAGGTCATAGAACTATCGTATGGTTTGGTGGCGGTAAGAGAAATCGAACATCGAGAACACATGTCTTGGCTCTTGGCTGTCAAGTCTTGATTCATCTGGCCAAGGTTGGGCGTGTGGAAAAGAAAACCATCAGCCAAGAGCCAAGATTCATATTTGTGGCATCAAAAGTGTTGGCATCGGTAGTCGCCGCCTTGGTATCTTGGATGATCGACTTGGAAACATAAACTAAATGCACGTCCTCTGACATACATCGGATTCCGAAGTCAAGTCAACGAGGCTATGTTCGTGACCAATTTCACGATTAACAGCACACGTCAATCATCGAGGCTTATAGAATATCATGGACACACGGGTGGTAAGTAAATTTTAATTGCGACTCCTGGCGACACAAAAATGACGACGACTCTTTGAAACCAGCAGCTGTGTTACTGGGCTCGCATATGTGATGTTGCTCCCGATCTGCAAGGCTTATGGATGAAGAAGAAAACGGTCTGCTCGGAAGCTATAAATATCAGTGTAGGGCAAGGCTTGATTAAGCACACATGCAAATCGAGCCATTGTTAGATTGAGCATTTTTGCAGCCTCTCATGGATCAGATGTTCTTCAGGCGGTATACTCCATGGGCAAGTGAAGGCCGCTCAAGCACCAGTCATACGGGAGGCTGTACTAGGCGCGTGATACCATGCGGCCTAAAAAGAAAGTCGAGGTGAATATGCTCGTGCAACGCGCAACTTTGCGCAACGCACATCCATCTTGGCCGTGCCACAACGTTCCTGGTGCAAAGGAAACACTCTCGTTTCAGTCAGCGACTGAGTTGTTCGTCCAACGACCAAGGCCAGTTGTTTCATCAACCGGTCGTTCCTCGCTTCGAGACTCTTGGCATCTTCGGAGAGAAGGAAGGCGAGATTGGCTCTGGACCTCAATACAGCTGCATGAATGTGGGCAATGGACAAAATACTCTCATACGCCTCGTCATCTGAGAACATGGCTGACGATAATACTGACCTACACCTCACTTTGAGTCGAGTTGATGTCCGCCAAAGCCGAGCATTGAAGCGAACTGGTCTTGCGGCCAAAATCCGGGGTGTGGCATCCTTTGCGTGTAAGCAATTGGTATGGCTCAAAGAGTTGCATGGTTGTCACTTGTCCCGTCTTCGGCTCCGTGATATTCCCCAAGTCGCGAGTCGCGCCTAATCCCCAATTTTGGAGTATTCTGAGGCGGAATTAGTACGTATAGGTCAGGATGCAGACTTCCGCAGCTTCTGGAGTACCCGCGCAATACCAAGTCTCACGTATGAATCGCTCGAAATTGTATGAGTGAATTATTTGTTGGGATGAGATGCAGGGTCCTCCGGCAGCCTCAGGTCCGTCCGTCCATTATCGAGTCGTTATGCTCCAGTTTTCGTTATTGACTAGCCAAAGGTAAGTTTAGCCAGCGAGAGGTGATTCTTCTCCATCAAATCCCACACCAAGGTTTGGAGACTCGTGGAGCCTGGATAAATTCCTTTTTAAGATGGAGACTCTTACTATGTATTAACGGCGACGCAACCAAAGTCACCATCGGAAGCTGACCGCTACGGTGTCGTCCATCGTCGATCACTGATCCTGGTCCTTCTCGTATGTATACTCTGAATTATCATGCCCAACACGGTGTGAAGGCGTGGCGCGCAACTATCTAGGTCGCGGCAGAGCCTCGCTACAACCGTTGCACTGCGACTTGTTGTGAGCTGTAAAAGCCGATCGCGCCGACAGGGTTACTAGCTTGGATTGGAAACAGGATATAGATTTTATCAACCAGGACCAGCAAGATCGAGGCTTGTCTCTTGATAAACGCCAATCCCGATCGTGTCAAAGGCGGACACACCATTGTCGAATATCCGACGGGATTGTTTCAGGCATATGTTAAGGTAACATGCGAAAACGGTTGAGCAGGTTCTCCAGTCCAATTTCTCCAGACAACCTATAGCATTGACATCATATCCGATTCGCGATTGAACAAATAAATTTGCAATCCCGGGAATGACGGCACGGATAGATAGGATGCCAGATAGATACGGGGGCTTTCGTGGAGACTGTCATGGGGAGCTGGAGCAATGAAATGGGCGCAAGAGCCTCATTTACTGGCGCCAGCCAACGGCGAGGCACTTTGGTAGGGACAAGTGACAGTAGGTACGTGGGTTGTCACAAAGACTACCAGGAACAGACACGTAAAGAAAACAGCAAAAAAAGCCGCGTCTGGGGCCTTTAGCTCAAGGCGCTTAGTGCTTCTGAGCTTTCTGTCTGTCTTTGGGAAAGTAATGTCCGACACCTGACAGGGCCTGGACTTTCTGAGCGCTCGACTCGGCTGGTACTCGGTACCATGAAGACATGGTACGGCCAGCGGCGGCAAGGTGGCGTGCTGAGTTAGTGGAAGGGAAAAGAAGTGGATATCAGGAATGAGCATCCATCATGGTGGAGCAAGAGTGCTAGAGCACCGTGCCAGATTTTGCCAAACCAGAGTTATCGGTCCTAAGCCCTAGCCACGTCGCCGCCTCCGGTGAGGCTTTGATAACAGTATGTAGCATCACAAGCCATACGATGGTTGCGATCCAGAAGCTGTAAACACCGCAGCTTCCGACTTACCAAGAACTTTGCGATAGAGCCCTGACAATACAGTGTGATTGCAGTGAAGGATGTGGCTCAGAGCTAGCCAATAGTAAGTTCGACTGTTTGACTGCCGAAGGTCGCGTGCAAGCCAAATCGCGTGGATCGGTACAAGCGGGTCTTACATGCGGGCAAGTTGTAAATCCCTGCATTTCAATTTGCGGTGGCTATTTGGGGTCGTTGGGGTTAGGATTTGGAGAACAGGCTGAAGATTCTAGTTTGACGTCGTCTCCAGATCAAGCCGGCTGTATGTGTTAGACATACAGGCAAATGTGCCATCATCGCGAGACCGGAGTTTTGACGGTGACAGCACTGCAGATTTCGAGATTTCTCCGCTCTGGAAATAGAGGTCAGGCAGGATCTCGAGTGACGTATGCGCATCGTGCCAGTTTCACGCATCATTTTTCGTTTTCGGATAATCCATGACTTGTTGATAGACCGCCTCAGCCTCTGAGTAACGTCAGCAGAGGCGACAACAGCATGATGCTTCTTTGGCCTGTCATGCTGACCCTCACGAATCTTCTTTTGTGGTTCACAAAGACGCAAGCACCTATGGCGCAAATAGGCGCAAGACCATCTAATCAAGTCAAGCCCATGCTTCGACAACCCCTATCAGATGAACAGTCTACCCCAGACTGTGGCGGAAAGTGCATGAATAAGAAAGTCGGAGCGGATGCTGGTAGGCACAACAACATCCAGGGACTGGGACAGTCAAGCACAGTCAAGCACAGTCAAGGTAGCACTCGACTCCATCAGTAAAGTCCCTTGAATCGAGTGAAGGCTTGGCTGTTCAGGGAAACTGCTCTTCGCTCTCCGCAATTGTGCACTGTTGCTGTCGCCAAGGAAACTGGGGTGAAGCGGTGTTCTTGATAGTGCGGTCTGGCCTGGGCTGGCCTGGTGCGTTTGTATGTAGTAGGTGAAGATAAAGATGGAGATGGAGAAGCGAAAAAGTGAGGCTGTAGGAAGAAAAGTATCCGGCACCATCATCTCTCGCGGGACGTGAGCATTGGGAGGAGATGATTGTGTTGGGGTAGATCTCAGGATGTGGACGGTGCAGCCAATGACTGATGCTGAGACCTTCCAGATTTGACATTAAGCTCATCAATATCCCGCATGCTACGCAGTGAGTGTGCCACTATTGCCATTCCCTAATCCCAGCTACTGTCTGTCTAACAAGCCCATGCTGAGGTTTTACCCGCAAATGGTTAGGTGAATGATTCAATGGCCAGAGTCCACGTTTACTATTATGCAAGAGTATCAAAAAGAGTGAGCGATATTACGAGTAAGAGGAGTCTAGGTCAAGTCTATTTGCTTGGATCGTTTCATGGTCTTTGAATTCCCTCATCAGATGCACCGACCAATCACTATGACCAATTGATTGACTCTGTTTCCTAGACAATTTTCAGGGTGCAAGTCCACCAACCTCCTAGTTCGAGCGCCTCCCGGGCGACCCCGGATCCGCCCAAAGCCGGGCAAAGATGGGGAAAGATGCACGAATATGCAGTCAAGAAATGCCTCGTTGACTTGGCGTCAGCCGTGAAAGGGGATTGGGTAGAGCTCGATCGAGGGCGACATGGTGAGACGAGAGACTTGTTCGTTTTTCGACATCGCTTTACGCGGACACATCACTCATGCGCCCCGGGTCCCCCCGGAAGAAAATAGACGCACTCGCTCGTGCGTGTAAGTCGGTAGCTCCACGCTGATAGACCTGCATAATGTAAATCTCGCCCTGTAGTTTAGGGCCAGAGTCAGGATTGGCATCTGTCATGCATCTCCTTCCGTAAAGAGACTTCCTGCCACACAAAATTAGCGCGCAACCCGTCTTGTACCCCAAACCTCGTTATCTTCATGCCTAAGCCTCTTCCGGTTACCGCTTTTCCCCGCTTGTTATGAAGTCATTGAGATGAAGATGATGACCTGGGGTAACTGCCTTCCTTTATCAGTAAAAGTGAAGCTATCAAGACTTTAAAATACCGTTATAGACAGTTAGAGAGCTCTTACCTTAAGAAATCCCCCTGCTTATGTATCTGACTGTCAGCGCCGGTCTGACGAGCCACGAGGCGATGAACAGGGCACTGACCGTCAATCATCACTGCTAGCGACGCTAAACAGCAGTTAGCTTCAGAATACTTATTGGGGCTTTAGGTAGAATAATAAACAGGTTTTATACTTTCTGGAGTTATTATTAGCTGCTTAGCGTTAGGGAAGACTTTATATTATAAGGAATGCTTATATCTCCTTAGTGTTAATAAGCTTTATTGATAAAATGAAGCGGCAATGGCTAGAGGTCCAGTGGACCTCTTAGGGCTTATTGAATTGCCTGACGCTTAAGAAGAGATTTTAGCGAGTATTTCGTGATGCTATGTTATAGTTAGGGACTAAATATGACCCTGAAACTGGGAAGATTATGATAAGTGTGGAAAATGAAGAATACCTGATCTAGAGATATATAAATGAGAGGAGAAAGGTCTTATGAGAAGGTCTTCTAATCAGCAACACCATTACCCTCGACTCTTGGGCTGAAATCTTCAGTGACGATCCCCTCGCAGGGCAGCAAATTTACAGCGCTTATAATGACTTATACTGGGGAAGAAGGGAAGAAGAGAGACTAAGGCCTGCTGCTGGTGATGATGATGATGATGATCCATTTGATGAAATCCTTATCTTACAACTAGCTGTGAACTTATAAGATCCCGAGCAGGCTGTGATTTCTTTAGGCGAGGAAGGAGACCTAGGCAGAGGAGAAAGTCAGTCACAGCAGCCTTCTTAGATGCCTAAAAACTCACCATAGCGGGCCTCGGCGCCTGTAAATCGCCGCTGAGGCCCTGCAAGCAGTAATTTAACTGCTGCTCCCTCCCTAGCTGCAAGATCTGCCGCAATGAGGAAGAGGAAGCGTTCAGGGATATCTTGGGAGGAAATGAGGGAGGTTTTGGCGGAGCGAGATGTGAAGAGGAAGTACACACTTATGCGGCGGCCTGAAGGCTCTAAAGATCTTAAAATCGCGATAAAAGACTGCATAATGATAATGGAGGAGCGAGGGAGACCTATAATTCTTCGTATCGTCAGTTGGTTAAGTCAGGATCCAATAAATGCTGTAATTTAGAATGCCCTCAGATTAGAAGGTGCAAAGGAGGCTTAGGTTGAAGGAAAAATAGGTCCTTTAGTGGGTAAAGAAGGAATAAATTTGCAGCCTGTAGATACCAGTGAGGGGTTATAATGAGGCTAGCAGAGGGGCATTTTTGGGTCTTTGGCAGCCTGTAACCTTTAGTTTAAGCTAGGTATGATTTAATATAAATTTGCTGATTATACAGCTATTTCAAATTGAATACTACTTGGTTAAAACAGTAACTCTTAAAGGTTAGCAATTTGAGGGACCTTAGCCTCACGAGGAGGGCTTTTTTCTGCCAATTTAACCTCTTAACCCCACTAACCTCCTTTAACCTCATAACTTTATAATAACCTTACATACTTAAATAACTACTTTCTATAACAGTTAAATTACCTTCTTTACTGCTTTCTTCACTGCTTATTATAGATTTATTATTATCTGCATTTTCCTTATTCTAAATCTAAGTCCTAATCATATTGCAGATCGCATTAGTGCTAAAACGCAGCAGATAATTATCACATCAGTTTTCTGCATTTCTTATTAGCTGCTTCTCGCTAGGTATAAGATTATTCTACTGCTACTGCTTTATAATATCAGGAAGAGTCCCTCTAGTCTATATAAAGTTAAATAAACCTATTACTGCATAAACAAGCAGTTGCTAATCTTCAATATTGTATTCAGGAGCTTTACTGCTAAGGATTGCAAATCTATACTTGCACTAACTAATAACTCGCTCTATAACGTTTTAAAGCTTAGCATAATGAAGATTATATACTTCCTTTAGAGAAGTCAGACTTCTTCCTGCTTCTTGCCACTCCTAAAGATAATAAGTTATCCTGATGTATAGCGTGAGAAGTCCCTAATAAGCTCTAAAGCTAGCATTAGCAAGAATAAGGCGGTTATTCTTTAGCTTAAGATCTTCAGTGCAGGTAAAGCTTATTATGGCGCTATTATGCATTAAGCCCTTAGCGCTAGTGAGAATATATGTAAAGATCTCATTATTAAGATTAACCTCTATGAGTACATTCTGAGAGATTTTATGATGGTATGACTACTATCTTCTTTGCTAATCTGCAGGAATAAAGGCATATATATAAGTCCCATCTATTACTGCATTTATGCCACTGAAATGTATGTATCTCTCATCTAGTTTAACCTTCTTAGAGAGCCTCGCTAAGCGTTATACAAATGCAAAGTAAAGCTTCTAGAAGGGCTACAAAAGCTAATGCATAGTCTAAGATACTATTAACTAACTTACGCTAAATTTTAGGGCAGCATTCCTCTGCTTCTTGCCATAGGCAACAATCTAGCAGAAGATCATTACCCTAAGCTTAAGATGAGTCTGCATATTGCTTGCTGCCTCTGTATTGTCTCTTAGCCAACAGCAAAGGTCAAGAAACAGGGCTAAAGGCATACAGAAGAGTTTAATGAAGGACTAATCCCCAGCTTAAAGCAGGGATGTAAGATAATTACAGGCAATAGGCAGGCAGCTTCGCTGAATGAAGGCACCTTCAGAGTCTTGTGCCAAAGCTAGAGCCCAGGCTTGAGCCTGACGAGGGACTCCAACGCCGCCTAGCATGCTTAAAAATACAGTCTTAAGATTAGTTATATCATTATTAATATTATCATCAATAATAATCTCTTTAATAAGTTCATCTTTATCTATTTCCTCTATATAAGACATTATACTAATAATAGATAAAGATGTATAGATGTTAAGATGTAAAGATGCAGTGAGATACCCTGGAAAAGTCAGCTATCTTTTAACATCTTCTAAAACGGCAGAAAACGACATCTTCACGCCGATCATGCCTCCAACAGGCTATCCCGAAGGCCTCACTAGCGGGATACATCCACCAGCCGCTGACGATTACATTTTATCGATATTATGCAATCACGGACGTAATATGCTATTATCCAGGGCGGAAACGCGAGCCAAATCGGGAATCGGGCGTCTAAGCAGTAAGTTATCCGAAAGGCTTGTGGAGATGTGTGCTGAGATGCAAATCCTGAATCAGGCCCTTAGTTTGGACCCGGTCTTGTCGGCGGTTTAGTGGACTCCAAAGATTGCAAACTGTTTAGTGCTACTGTTTATCTCCCCGTTTGTAATACAGTCCGCAGGGGTTACAAATGTCAGGACCGGTACAAGCCCGAAGTGGCGACCTTGTGGGGATGCTATCATCATGGGTATAGGTACGGGACTGGGGTCGGTTTTTGTATGTGATTTTCAATATATTGAGGTACTGATACTGTATCTAATAGTCTAATGGGAAGCCACCTTCCCGGATGCATCTCATAAACCGGTCTCGTGTTGAAAGGGATAGCTTTATGAGGAAATCTTCGTCAATTGCTTCCCAAGCGGCGTTGATAGCCTCTTGTTGCCGCTGACGATTGAGACTATCTGTGTCGTAATTATCGTCTATCCACATCTCCATTATGGGCCATAGATTTTCGATAGGATTGAGATCAGGACTGTATCGTGACCAAGGGAAAACCCTGTGCAGGAAATGCTCCTGCATATAGGTTTTGGTGTAGTCTGCAGTGTGTACGCTCGAGTTATCCTGTTGGAAATAGACATCGTTGGAGCTAGTTAGCTGCTTGACCTGATGGAGGAAGCTGTTGGCGTGTTCAATAGGACCGACACAGTAGTTACGGGCGTTGTTCGGGATGTCAAATCCAAAGATGAAGTTAGGACCTTTCCAGCGACCGCAGATGACGCCCCAGTGATTTATCCTATTCCCTGACTGTCTTAGAAATCGGAAATCAGAGACAGCTTCGTCC
>SRZU01000316.1:0-16960 GCA_013183765.1 Fusarium xylarioides | reverse complement strand
GCGTTGGAAACCGTAACCTCGTCAGTGAAGCAGATCTGTGAGAAAGTCAGCGTTGAGAAGGGTGTCATTTTGAGGCCATTTACGAGGATATATTCGTCGATACGACGAATCCAAAAACGGGCATGTTGTAGCCTTGCTTTTGCATCGTCTTTTGACAGTTTAATCCTCTTTTTTGACCTCCATTTGCGTCGCCAATACCTCTCCAACCGACGACGTAGCGTCCGGGCTGACACTTCAACACCAAGCTCTAATAACGCCTCATTCCACGTAATTGAGCGATTTCTTTTAATAAATGACTGGATAGATATAATCTCCCGAGCGCTAAGTTTCTTTGGACGCCCAGAACGTGATCTAGAGACGTTATTGTGGTTCTCTTTCCAGCGTTTAACTGTCCGGGAGACAGTCCCGGGATCCGTTGAGTAGGAGGTTGCAACCTGTCTCATTGATTTGCCGGCATATATCTCCGCCACCATGGCTGCCCTTTGCTCGGGAGTAAATTCATGGTTTCTTTGGCGATTTCCGCTTATTTCAGTACCAAAATCGCGTTGTTCAGAAGCCATTGAGTATATAATTCTTGTTGTTGAAGTAATTGCGTTGTTTGCTGATACCGGACCGAAGCGGGGTAGACGCTTTGGTGTTGTCAGACTTTTGGCACGTGATTGTAAATTACCTGAATTCCGTACCCTATAGTTTTAGAAATGACACGCCGAGTAAGCTCCATTTTAGTACACGCATGTCCATCGCTCCGTGTTCGAAACTTTGCAGTTCGGCGTCTAATTTTCTACTCCATCCGTAGCCATCTTGTCTTTACCCAAGTGCTTACTCACCTCCAGAACAAATGCCTCCTCGATGGCACCCATCCTCTTAAAGACGCGCAGCCATCGTTGTCCCCATCGTCGAATCATGGCTTCGCGATCGCTTGATCCGTCACCTCTCTCCATCAGCTCATCCTTGCTTCCACCAGCCCAGCTAACGAGAGCATCATTCATGGTGCGGAACAGATCCTGAGTCGATTTTGTCTCCTTGATGCGTGTCTCCTCATCGGTTTCGGGTGCAACGACAACATCACGGCTGCGACGCGTGACTTTGAAAATCGTGTTAAAAACCAGCTCAAAGATGTGAGGTTCGGTGAGACTATCACCGCCATCAGTGCCGTTTGCTGGCGTGCTAGCCACAAGAGCCCAGTCTACCACGGTAAAGGGGGTCAAGATGGAGTAGTTGACAAGTTTCTCGATGATTGAGAGAGCAACACCAGGGTGTGCGTGCCAGTAACTCATGACGGCAGAGATAATTTGGGCGCGCGCCGCATCGGAGGAATTACCAGCTTCAAGCAATCGACCCTTGGTCCGCTCGATACAGGCAAGGACGTGGCTTAACGACTTGGAACCAACCCAGCAAACGGCGATCATAAAGACATCTGTGCTAGCAACTATGGGGTCCAATGATTGCTCCGAAGCTTGGGTTTGAATGCTCTCGAAAAGAGGCTGGAACTCCTCATCTGGTGCTTTCCGTCTCAGGAGGCCGGCGATTTCCTGGCCCTCCTTGGAGAATGGTGTTTCTGAAGCATATGTCAGTAAGCTGCGCTAGGCAATAGAACTTGATACATACCAGAATTCTGAAACTTGAAGTCGGGAACATCTTTCTCTTTCTCAGGGCCTACCAAGGGTAGGTAGGGTTCAGGGAGGGTCTTCTGAATTCTCTGGGCAAAACTCAGTCTCACCTCCTTATCCAGGGCACCTTTCAAGAACCACTTGCTGGGATGGGCATTTGGTAGTTGCGCATCATCGACCCATTCGGCCCACTTCCAGGTGAAGCCAAAGTTACTGAGATGGTGGGAAAACCAATCCATGAACCGATAGCTCAGCTCCAGGTCCATTTGAGGGCTGTTCCGGTAGAGATATCTTATAGCCCTACCAAGACTAGGGGCAATAGCGGCTGGTGCTAACTTGCAGGCTTCAGTGAGGACTGAATGGTAATACACAAGCTTTCGCTCGGGCGTGGGCAGTTGGAACAACTGCGAGAACACTGTGTCGACAGCAACATCCTCTGGCTTCCATGTATTTTTTCCATTGGTGAAGTTCTTCAATTCATCAAAAGGAGTGGCACGCTTAACAAAAGTGCCGTCGGCGAAATAGCAATCCAAGTCCATCAAATAGCGAGCCGTCACATTACGGTTGAAGTCCAAGATGTTGATCGTGTCAAGAAGGCCATCGCGAATCAGGGACGCAGCGATGTCGGTCACAGCTGGGACGGAAGGGATCTCCTGTTGAGAGTAGACTGAAAAGTAGATCTCTGGAAATAGAGGTCGGGGCCCGGCAATAACAGTCGCGGGAATGGCGATATTGGGAAGCGCGTGTTTAGGCGCATTCGAGAGCTTGTCTTGAGCCTCGATATCTTCCAGTGGCATCTCCCAAGGTCGTGGCAAGCATGATAGTTCCCAGTTCTTGGCTGCTTCAGACTGGAGCTGCTGTTGGAGCAGCATACAAACACTAAGAGACGTACCAGGACTCTCTTCTTTTCCCTCGGGGTGATAAGGATCAACAAGTATCTGGAGGGCATGAGGTTCAGAAGCAATAATGTCTGTCTTCTCCATCAACTCCGCGGCTTTTTGCTGAAATTGTCCAGGGGCAGACACCATGATGTAAGGGATGGTAAGGAGAATTATCTTGACAATCTCGGTACCAATAGTCTGCCATAAGTCAGTAAACAGATTCAGGTTGCCACATCGTTCAACTCACGTCGTCCGAACTGGCCGTTTGGAGGTCCGCAGCTCGACTGAATAGCTCCTCTAGGATGGGAAAGAGGCCATCTCCTTCCATCAAAGACTGCAGACAGGCCAGAAACTTAAGCAGCAACTTCACATCACGCCACTCGCCCTGAGCGATCTTGTCTGCTGTGATTTGCCCAATGCGAGCGAGGATCTCGTCAACGAACTCAGGGTTCAGGGTATTGATGATGTGAACAACGGCGGCAACGAAGGGCGTCTTGAGAGGCTGCTCGAGCAGAAGTTGCGTCACCAAGTCGAGAAATGTCTTGCGGAGATTTTCGTCGTCATGATTTTCGGCCACCATATGTGCAATGGACTGAACTTCTTCAGCCCATCTGCGCAAAGGAGAATCTGCGATGCTCAGAAGCTGCCGTCGGACGCGCACAGGAAGAGGTGCCGAGTCAACTCGTCTTCTCTGGTTTCGGCGATCGTAATGGTCGTCATCGTCTACACAACAGAATATTAGCAGGTGAATCGAAGGGAACGCGACAGCTTCGCGTAGCTTGCATCGATTTGAGCTCGGTGCAACACACCTCGATATCTTCGCTTGCGGTAGCCGCCTGGTCGTCTATCATAATCGGCCATGATGCGCTTATCGTATTTAAAAACGCAGCTGCTTGTCGAATCTCAATGGTGGCTCGTAGTGATGATAAGTAAAGTTTGTGAGGTCGAATGCGAGGCTGCGTCACTGCTAAAAGTTTGGGGGAAGGGCATCCACTAAGGTAGGGACGGAATTAAGTAGAGTGATATGGGTAGGTAGCTGCCCTGAGGTGCATGAACTAGCGTGGGATTGGAGCATTATCGTACGAAGCGAAAAGTACCCCGAGGCTAACACGGTAACACCTGAACCCAGTGTGAATGCCTGAGGCAGGAATATGCAACCTCTGACTTCAGTCTGCTTGCGTTCCTGAGTTTCTCCCAACATAACAGTCATATTACTACTAATGTATTATTCAGATTCATAAAACGGATTATACGAGACCCGTTGGCGGTATTGCGAGCTTACGAAGCATGCGGCCAATCTACAGGCTTCCACATGATTTCGAGCTTGACATAAGGTAATATAATGGACTCGATACTCAGCTTTTAATCCCGACATTGGTGATCACTCAAGCAAAATGATCTTCAAGGAGTACTACGTAAAAACCAAAATACGTGAATTTTATCAACTTGCGCGATTGAAGTCTATACATAAAAGCTGTATGCTTTCCAGAGACGTCAACCCCAGAGCTTCCCCCGTGCTTCAATGCGTCACGTCATTCATTCTTCTGCCTTTTATTTGTGATTCTTAAGCAGTCCCTTATTCTTTATATCGTCTTGGACCATTGACGACTAGACCAAATAATGCCAAACTCCTCCACGTCTGCGAGAAAGCGAGAGTAAAATGCCACAGGGCCGTCCATGGCCAGCTTCAATTGATAAATTCGTTGCAGCGTTGAGGACAATATCGGGTGCCGGATTATGTTCACCGCAGGCCATACCAGACCAAACCTTTTCAACCACTCAGGCGTCTCCAACCGATCCCAGGATCGGAACCCTCTGAGCAACCATGGCAAAGGCATAACGCGGTACCAAAAGAAGAATTCAACAAATGTCATCATCGCCATTCGCAAAGCCAACCATAGCCGAGTAATTGGGTTCCTCCCTTGAGACGCATACAATGAAAAAAGAGCATCGATCATCCTCATGCATCGAAACATGGTCTAAAAACGTAATTCCCTGTGATATGCATCAATGGGGTTATCCCTCGTCGTGACTAGCCTTAAGGCAAAACTGAGAGCGGGTTCATATAAAGGGCACGCACAACGCCCAATCCCCTCCCTGCCGGGAAAGACTCCAACGCTCACCAGAACACACATGCCTTCTCATCTGGCCCTCGACGCCTATACACCGTGCCTTGTATCAAAGACCGACGCTATTAGCTTCAGGACCATGTAGCGCCTGCCCGCCATCTGACCCGGCCTTAGCCTGGGCCATTGCTCCCAACCACTTTTACTCAGCTCGGTACTGGGAGTGGACGAGGCAGGACTCTTCCACAGCCGCGGAGAGCCTGAGAAGGGTGTAAGCAAATGCAAACTACCCTTCGCCTCGACGCGAGGCCGGCTCAATCGAGTTTCGCCATCATCTCCTGCTCCGTCAAGGGTGTAAAGTGGTCGATATCAAGGCCTTGAGATGCTAGCACGGGTCGAATGTGTGCTGGAACAAGCTTTTGGTTCAGGCTGGGGGCGATTGAGAGTTCTATATCATTGTTAGCTATCTTACTGATGAGGTCTATGGGATCTTATCATACCATGACGTGTAAAATCGAAAAGCGCGGGGAGTTCACGAAGCTGGCCAGTGCCGTGTCGCGAATCAGGAAGCTTTGTATTGGGGTCCCGAAGCTCGTCAAAGAAAGGATGAACCATAGCATCGATAGCTGACTGTCGCTCGGTTGGGGTGTACTCAAGGAGGCGGGCGATGAGGTCAATAGCATTGGCATCCGCCTTTCGGAAGACCTTGTTAAATGGATGAGGCTTAATCTGGGGGAACTTGTGCTCCATATAGTTGGGGTTCATGGTTCGAATTTGTTCTCGAGTAGGAGTGCCCAGGACCTTGATAATTTCAACGAGCTGATCAATGCCCGACTCGCCAGGGAAAAGAGGTTGACCAAGCATCAATTCAGCCATCACACAGCCAGTAGACCACACATCTAGACCAGTCAGCAAGGAGGTATGATCAGTATTGTTACAACAATCTTACCGATCTTTGTGGTATAATTTGTCGCACCAAAGATAAGTTCAGGTGCACGGTAGTACCGGGAGCAGATGTACGAAACGTTGGGCTCATTAGGGACCAAAATTTTCGCACTTCCGAAATCGCAAAGCTTAAGGATGCCGCTGTTGGGATCCAGGAGAAGGTTCTGAGGTTTGATGTCTCGGTGACAGATACCCTGAGAGTGAATGTATGCCAAGGCTCTGAATAACTGGTAGATGTACAACTTGACCTCCAGGATGGGCATAGTAGTCTTCATCTTGTTGAAAAATCGAGAGGCTCGGTAGACGGTCTCGGGCACGAACTCTTGGACGAGGTTCAAGTAAACCTCATCTTTCTATGAGGGAATTAGCGGATTGGGCGAAGTAACTGGATGACCAAGATCCCATACACGTTCACCATTAGAATAATAGAAAGCTTTCAGCTGAACAATGTTGGGGTGGCGGACAATGCGCATGATCTGGAGCTCACGGTTCTGCATTGAGGGAAACAGTTAGTAAATGGGCCGGACAAGCTGGGTTGGTGCCTAGTACCTTGAATCGCTTGTCCTGAAGGACTCGCTTGATGGCAGCGTCCTCTCCAGATGGGGACAGCTTGGTCTGGAAAACAACACCGAAGGAGCCATTTCCGACAATCTTGCATTGCGTGTATTGCAGATCCCGAGTTTCTCCAGTCACTCCATCTTGGACCTTCTCGCGGATCACCTCTGCGATTGTGTCAGTTGAGCGGACATCTATCAAACCGGGCACAATATTCAGGCCCAATGGCAGGGGTTGGTATACTAACCTCCCATCCGGAGGCTGTTGAAAGCGTTTGGCCGATGAGCCGACATTGTATGGATGCGTATGTCCTATTCGAAGCAAAATGCAGGCAAAGTGGGCAAAGTCGCCGGGGCGGTTCAATGCAAGAGGAATGCTTTGTGTAGTGGGAGCCGTGATGGGCAAAAAGAGCGGGCCAATGTTGGTGACTTGATTGAAAGAAGCTGAATCGCAAGCAGAAGCTCGGCCGATGATGATTTCTTAGCAAAGGTCTGTATTTGCGCGAGACGAGTACAGGACACTTGGATGACGGTGGACGAGTAATGTCTCGGTCGAACAGGGTATCGGCACGGGCGCAGAGGGGCGACTCGTGAGGTTAATTCTGCACTCAAAGTTTGGCAGCCGGTGGATTTATGGCTGGTAAAACGTCTGCCGGCTGTCGGAATAGACTATAGGCCGTATGTGAGCTGGAGACAGTGACAGGGACGATGCGCAAAGAATTGGCAAGGCCAAGGGTATCTGGGGAAACAAAGAGAAAACCGAGGGGGAGAATCGGTGGTGTTTTTGGTGGCACGGGACAGGCTGGAGGGGGGCGGTGCAGAGGGGAAGGGAGGGGAGGAAAGGGAACGGTGGGCGCGAGAAAGTGGGCAAGAGACGGGGTATAAAAAGCTGTTGGTAACGAGGGAAAAAGGACGCCGGGGGACAGGGCCTAAACATAGATCGAGTACTAATGGAGAGGTAGAGCCTTAGGTGGCGACGCAGGTGAGGGACGGACAGGCCGTGTTGGGTCAGGTCTCTCTTTTCCAATCCCAAAGACGACTTTTCGCTGACTGAGCGCGTGGGTACAAGTCCAAATTGATGGGTTTTAAAGCAAGGCAGAGTGGGAAGAAGAGCGAAGAGGTTGAGATGAGGAATATGCGTGCATGCGTGCGGCAGGGTGCGCTATGCTACCTACGCATGCATTCAGTGGCATGGATTTGTTTGGGTAGGTTTTGGATTGAATTTTTTTCCCTCTTCTCTGTTGTCACCTGTTTCTGCAGTGGCTGTTGAGGCTTATGCCAGGATCAAGTGGTAAAGTAGCTTCTGCCGTCACATTGACCTTTGTCTGAATGAAGCCCGCAATTCACGCTGGCAAGTTTGAAAGTCAAGCACTTTGCTTTGGCGACTTGAAAAAGCGCTGAGCACAAAGTGATGGATAGCCAGGCGTGCACTTGGTGCTAGGGGAGTGCGGGCATGGAGGCTGGCGCAAGGCGGGTCGGGGCGGGGTGCTGGCTAGATGGAACACACTCGTGACAGCCCGTTGACAGAATGCAGCCAGAGGTCAAGGATAATACGACGAAAAGCTGTTGCAAACGGAATGTTGAGGGAGCATAAGACAGCAAAAGGAAAGTGAATAGGTGCATGAGGAACAGAAGGGCCAGTGATGTAATTCACGTGAAAGAAATGTACTTACTATAGTCCGTAATGCAGTCGACACGGGCAGTGATGACGATGATGCGCAGTTGGGGCTCGTGGAGCTGGTGACCTCGAGATCTAGTTACGGCTGCTAGCACTAACCGATCGTGAGATGCGTCAGATTTTCGACTAATAAGGAACAAAGTGACAAGGGCCTCTGATGTTTGTTGGAGAAGGGAAAGACGTAATCAGATTGACTTGACACGAGGCAGGGTGGTTGCTTGTGTTCATGTGAGTGCAATCCGGTGCGGTGCAGTACTGTGCTTTTGGCGGCGTATGTGGTGGTGCAGCGGCTAGATACTGTGGCAGGGCCAGGCAAGAAGCAAGTCAACTTGAAATGCGGCGAACGATGGTATCGGGTAGTGTAGACCCGATGAGACTCTTGTTTCTGGATTTTCGAGTTTGACGAAGGTTTGCAGAAAGCGTTGACGAACGGATGAGTGCACTGCAGCAACAGAAGGCAGCGGCGGGAGCGAAGAGTTAGGTTGAGAAGCGGCTCGAGCGGACAGACGTAACGCGGATGCGGCTTGCGATGTGGCCCAGAACGGAAATTGTCAAGCCAATATGAAGTCCGAAAGCCTCCAAAGTATGCCAAGGGCGATAATTGAGAATAATGGAATATGATGGCAGAGGAGGAATGCTTGACGTCTAGTGAAATGAGCTGAGCCGGGCTGGACTGAGCTTTGCTGCGATGGTGCTGAGCTCTGCTGGGCTGAGGAGCTGTTCTGAATGGGGCTTGGGCGCAAGGACCTAGTCTAATGTTGCGGAACCTGACTGGGAGAGCTTGGGTGGATCCAACCTAGGCGAACGACGGGTAGGAACCTAAGATGACACCCAAAAATCAGTGTCCCGGATGGTACCTCTCTTCGACTTAGGCACTTGTACTGCTGCAGCTCGAGGTGGTGCTTGAAAGAGTAACCCGCTGGGACTTGCGGGGCGTTTTCTGATCGATACAGAGTGACGGCATGGGCATGGGTAAGGGTAGAGGTAAAGGTCAACAAGAACCTCTAGAGTTAAAGATTAAGGTCTATCGTTAGCCTAAGACGGTTGTATGTGTTGAGCAAGACGTGTAATGGAGTGGTTTGGGAAAGAGGGGGAACATTGTTGGTGTGGTGAGGGGTCAACCAACAAAGCTGGAGCAGAGAGCGACAGCAATATAGGTTCTGCCATTCGTCTCATTGCCAGGCAGACATGGATGTCTCTTGATACACTGCAGTTTCTAGACACGAGAAGCGAAGATGCAAGCTATTCAGGACATGGGGCCTTGAGTCGTGAGGAATACGGATGTTATGTGGGATTGCATGTAGGTACTTTAGGTTGGGAGGGAAATGGCGGGGATAGGGAGTATCACCAGTTGGTATGGATCCGTTAACTGCGGGCAAGTTTATTGAGTAAGGTAGGTACCTAGCCTGGTGAGCTTTCAACATGGGAAGCTATAGACAGTATTGACTTTTGGGGAAAGTAGCCTCCAGCAAATGGCTACAGCAGCACAAAGAATTGGGCAAGTATAGTTGTGCTGAATTAAGATAGCCATCCTGGATTACGAATTTGATGTTGTTTGGAAATCAATACCACCCGCAAGGCGTCGAGCCGGTTTCAACTGGCACGAAAAAAAAAATCATTAATGTCTTGTGAGCAACTTGACGCCCATTCAAGGAAGACCCGCAGTGTTGGGCTTGCTCATGTGCCCATCTTGAGACTGGTCTGGAGGCATAATTGGGAGGAAGGCCAGGTAAAATTATGCTCCAAAAGTCTGTAAACACCACACAGTGCCACATATTAAATCCACTAACTAGATCTTAATAATAAATATTATTATAAAACTTTAAAGTTAAAATTAAATAGATAGTATTAAAATTTAACCTTTAAATAATACTTTTTATATATAAATCTTTTTATTTTATTAAGTAGTTTTAAAGATATATAGCTTTTAAAGTAAAGAGTTAAAATTAGTATAAATTTTAGAGTATAATTTCTTATTTATTATATAGCTTTAACCCAGTAACAACTAATAAATAGGATCTAGGTATTTTAATAAGCTATAGAAGTATTAATAATAAAGTCTCTAGCTAAACTAAAGTCTTAATAAACTTAATTAATAAGGTTACCTTTAGGCTATTTTATAGCTTTAACCTAGTAACAACTAATAAATAGGACCTAGGTATTCTAATAAGCTACAGAAGTATTAATAATAAAGTCTCTAGCTAAACTAAAGTCTTAATAAACTTAATTAATAAGGTTACCTTTAGGCTGCAGCATCTTAAGTAACTCTAATTATAATAAATATATTACCTAACTAGCTAAAGAGCTTTAAAAAGCCTAACTAACAGGGTCTATAACTCCCCTATAACTTTAACCTTTCCTAATCTATCTATCCCTCAAAGTCGTCTCAACAATTACAAAATCATCAGGAACTAACTGAGCCTGGGTCATCTGCAAGTTCTCCACCCCGATATAAGATCAACAACGCTAACCTCAATCATAGTCAAGATATCGAACTCGCTCAACGCGCAACCGGTAGGCGTCGATCGACTACGCCTGCAGCCTATCCCGACTGGCTACAACTACCCCCGAAAACCTTTAGGCTATAGTATCTTAAGTAACTCTAATTAAGATAAATATATTACTTAATTAGCTAAAAAGCTATAAAAAGCTTAACTAATAGGGTTTATAACTTCCTTATAACTTTAACCTTTTTTAATCTATTTACTTCTTAAAGTTATTTTAATAATTATAAAATTATTAAGAAACTAGTTAAGCTTAAGTTATTTATAAGTTTTTTACTTTAATTATATTAAATTAATAAGGCTAACCTTAATTATAGTTAAGATATTAAATCTAAGTAACTAGCAGCTAGTAACTACTATTTATTAATAGTATATATAATCCCCCCCTGCTTACTATAGGCATTATTAAAGGGTTTATAATAGAGATATTATAGCCCTTTAGTAGCAGGTAACTTATAAGGTAATATAAAAAGAAGCTATATAAGTAAAAGTAATTAGCTATAATAGTTAGATAAATAACTAGCTACTTAGCCTAGTTATTTTTAAGTATAATATCTTCTATTACTTACCTAAAAACTCTTATTATAGTAGGTAGCTTTAAGAAGAAATATAGCACTTAATAGATACTTAATCTATAGGTAAAGCTAAATAGTACCTCTATAAATTAAAAAATACTTCTTAGCTTAAATATTAAATTATAAGTATTATTATACTTATAATAATAATTTCTACTAATCTATAAGTAGGCTTTTTATAAGTAGTATTTAAAGTTTATATATAATAGAATTACCTAGAAAATTCTATAAAGTTAATTATATAAAATAAAAAAAATTCTATATATAAGAAAGAGTTTATAACTAAAAGTTAAAGAGTCTTTTAATAGGTAAAATAAGATTATAGTTAATTAAATAAAATTTACCTAACTAAGCATATTTTCCCTATAAAATGATAACTAATGCTAAGGCAATAAACAGTAGTATTAACAGTGATTTAATAAAGGAATTTCTTATTTATACTGTATTTCCTTCTATTATTATTCTATAATAAATTACTATAACTTACTCTCTTTTAAAACCTTTTTTAAACTTTTAAACTTTAATAAAAAGCTTTAATTTTTTAATATATAGTAATTTAATAGTTAAATTATAATAAGAAATTAATTTTTTATTTTTATCTATTTTATATATTATTTTATAAGGCTTTAAAAAGAAAGTAAAAGCGGGGTTTAAGGTGTATACTGTATCCCTGTTTACGGACTTTTGGAGCATAATTTTACCCAGGCGCTAAAGTCCGGCAATGAACCTGGCTCTAGCTCACTGAGCACCAGACTGTAAGGTAGAGTTGGGTAAGGTCGATGAGGTGCCGCAGGGTAAGGTACCTACGCAGTAGTCTGCACCAATCAGACAGGGATTCAATGGCACTGATGTAGGTATGCTCCAACAGAGGTACCTAAGGTGCACAAAGTAGAACACCTTCAGGTTCCATGGAGCCATGATTCAGTAAATGTCGTTGTATATATATTTTTGTGCCGTTCTATTCTGACAACCAGATGCAGCCGGTTCTTCATACATCTGTCATATACTTTGACATTGGAGTACGGTATAGGTACAGATTGTATTAGACAAAATAATCGGGTTTCTTTTCGTGCCAAAGGGATATGTGCATCCCTCACAAAGCAGGACAAGTTGAATCATTTTGAGAATATCACGAGCCATAGTATTCTATTGGTAGCCATCATATAACACCCAGTATACCTCAAGGAAGAGGAAAAATCTGCACCTGATGTCCTGAAGATATATGGGGGTATTGCCTTCAACAAACGATGCAGTGATCGATATTTCGAATGTTCTTGGATATGATATACACCCAACCTCAAGTAGAACCGATAGCCCAGCGAGCATTTTAGTTCACATGATTTCCAAAGTGGTCTGGCCCAACTGAAGGTCAATTCGCCAACAACCAGCAGATGTCATGTCACCTCACCTCCCTCAACGTACAGCAAATTGCCTCTTCCGTCCCGCCTCATCTCAAACCTCCTTGACCCGAGATCTTTTATCCATGCACGACGAAGCTAACAAAACAGCCTGGCAACCGTGTTGAGATATCTGCTCACCAAAGCATGTCTGTTTGTTGAGCCAGCAGCGCAAGTACAACCACATTCCCATATTCCGTACCTGGCAACAATTATCCAGGGATTATCGTCGCTAGATCTTTAGATACCCCAATGTTACCAGTGTTCAATCTATCGATCAAAAAGCAACGTTAGCGACAAGGGGGTTGTCGGACAGCAGAGAGACAGCTAACAGCCCCTGCAACTCCCCTGGCATTGGCCCGAATCCACCGGGTTTTCCTTCATGGTTGGTTCCCACCTGATGTCGAAAGTCGAGATGACGATGGACGCTTTCTTACACTGAGCACATGCACCTGCGGGGCCGTGGCACGGTGAGGCTGGGTGGATCCCTGACGTCTGAAACTTTCAGTGTTTAATAAAGGTTGCTGTTGTTGTGCCCTAACGGTTCGCTCACAGGAGCCACCCTAATCCTGATGGATATTGGCTTTTCGAAGGAGTTGAGGCATGACTTGGATATAGGACATACCGTTAAAATGTCCCTCAAGTGGACGCACAGCATGGATATCAACTTGCCTTCAAATCTGTCCATCCCAGTGCAACCGCAACAGACAATTCCCGTTCCTCATTGAGCTATAAAGTCGTCAGCGGCCAGTGGTTGGATGGTAGGATAGCTGGGCAGCGATTGGTGGTGTCGAGGCTTGATTAAATGGTGGTCAATGTGGATACAGGGTTACTTAAGTGTCAACGCCAACGGTGATCTGCCTCAGGCCAATCAATAGGCCAGACGTCATGCTGAGGACGTCATTCTGCAAAGACCAACCGTACGGATACAGTGCCGAAGTGCTTTGTTATGCCCGTGGTTTCAGTTTAAATACATACAACAACCAAGCCATGCGGTGTCGAAACGACGGAAGATAGATCTTGCACAGACGGACGGACAGGTGGAGATACCGTTTTGGAATGACAGGCGAGGGCACGCCAAAAGCCGATGCGGCCACGGCACATGGAAGGCTAGCACCTCACCACGAGACCGTGATCTTGATGACGCTCATCAAATAGCCTCCAAAGGACTCGAACACTAACAAACGCCCTAGTCATCCATCAAAGCCCCTGGGCACGTCTCCACTTAGACCATCCCTTCGGATCCCAAAGTGCACCTTTGAGGTATCTTTGGAAGGGCCAGCCAATTAGCTGCCTGATATCAAGGATACTTCCTCTAGTATAGCTGTTACCCCTAGATATAGGTATATCTGATACTGCAGCATGCAGATCAGGACCTCTAGCCTCACTGCTCTGCCTCCTTAAGGTAGGTATTTGTGGCGGATTGATCAGCAGCCAATCAATACTGGGTCAAAACCCACAAAAATACTTAAAAGGTGCACTCTGGGATCCAAAGGGATGCTGACCACAGAATCGATGGCGGCTCTGGACCACTCAGAGGCTCGTGGCAGTCGCGGAACCTGGCGAGGCATGCGAGCACCGTAGGAGGGGAGTTTCCCAGGTGGTGGGCAATCATGCTAGGTGGGTGGAGGACTGCGGAATGCAGGCGGTCATGAGACCCCTCATACAACGCTAATGGCCATGGCCAAGTTTAGGTTTGTGAAAAGTGCAAGGTGCATCTGATCAACATGAAGGGGAAAAAAGGGGTCCCCGGTCACTATGGCCAATCATCAAAGTTATCAGAGCAAAGTTGAGGTCCTCACCAGCTGTTTTGACGACCTGGAATCAGCCATTGGAGTCTGAAACCAATGAAGTATCGTTATTTGGTATAGCTGCTTCTCCGAGCCGCCAGATGGAGATCAATAAACACGCTTGCGGCTCAATTGATATACTGGAACTCGGCAAATATTCTTAAAGGCCCGCTACGATTCACCTTGTCAAGTAAGGACACTCCATGTAACATCATAGGGGAATAAAACGTATCGCCAAATTGGGCTGACCGCGGTGACGCCGGGAAACGAATCAGTGACATGGATGAGGGGTTTATAATCTCCAATGTCTTCATATGTGTACGGTTTTACAACCCAAAGAGAAGGCAACGCCACTAAACATGTCAGCATGACTTTGGAGGCGCCTTTTGGTCCCAAACATTGGGTCTCGAAGTCGTGATATCTCCAATTCTATGTCACCTGACATGTGGGCGAGTGGAGCTAAACATTGGACAGGTTGTGTTAGGACGACTAGGATGGTTCTGTCAATTTCAACGTCGTAGATCGAGGCCGCTTGGCAAAATCAGCGATGAGACGGCTACGGACCGTGACGACAAAGTACAAGGTTCAATACTGAAACCAAGCCATTGCTGATGAATTATCAGCTAGAACTGAGGTCAGTGTTCAGCTAACTATGACCAGCAGTGTCCCAAATTTACATGAAGGTTGAGGGTAAAAATATAGGTATTCGAGATAACAACAGCGAGGGGCTGTCTTTGCAAATGTTAATTCTCCTAACAGTACACAACGCACTCAAATATGGGCATCGTCGCTGGATGTTCAAGAGCCATGCCAGCTGTCAGGATGATATCGAACGTTTGTATGTACACGGCTTGTATGGGGTGTTGATATATCAGCCCAGTTTTCAGCCTCACTGTTAGAAACTAGCGCTTATAATCGAACTCTTCCCTTTCTTCCCTGGATGTTTTGCTTGATTTGTCAATCGGGCTGTCATTACCGAGTTTCTAAAACTTAATAACTTAAGTCCGAACCCCCTTTTGACAAACTCGTCGATAATGATCCGGTATTAGCTGCGTGGTTCACGAGCTTGTTAATATTAGTCGATATACGGAGTACTTCAGTATAATACTTGTTCACTCACTCGAGCCAGTTGTTATACCAAGTTCCCCCAACGCTCCCTCGCACAACTCAGCAAGGGTTCACCGGCGGTTTTGGCGATCCATGGCACAAGCCCAGTAGAGATCCGTGACACCCTACCCTTCTGTAAACCTTGCAAGTGAGATGGTAATTGCCTATTTCATTCACCTGAGCTGCTATTCCGCCTTACTGGCAGTCGCCGTCTCGTCTATGTGGTACATGTTACATCTGCGCGTCGAAGCTATCGCACCATTGCATGTCAAGAGGTCGCTTGATGTTGCTTGTATCCTCGTTGTATTCCTGGTTCTCATCGGCCTTCTTGCCAATACATAGCAATAGACATATGGCCAAAATGATATCATTGTTTCACACAAAGCATACTCGGCATGGGACAAAACATACTGTCTAGAAGCCGAGGAGTTTTCATAGCTTGGGGGGAAAAACCTCGAGACTATAGTTCTATTCCTCAGGGCCGGGGCCGTACAATTTCACATTGGCCTTGAGGCTTTGGTACATGAACAGCATGATGAGGCTGGGTTACATGGTCACCACAACAACAAATTGAGGACTGTATTAATCTGACTTCCATCAGAGGATATCACCAGGCTGACATTCCCCTTGTAGGGAGTGAAACACTTTGAAAGCTTGAACTGATGGGCGGAGAGCTACCCTATGGTCGAGCCAGCGAGCATATCAACGTACTGGTGGATGACATGCTGTACAGACTCTTTAGAAACTCTGTTAGTATATGACAGTATCCGAAGAGACCAATGCCTCCTCCAGAACTCCTGGAGAAATGACTTCATGCTGCCCCGTTCAAAGCATTGTTGAGTCCTTGTCGTGCTGACATATCCTTCTCCTGCGGCAGCCCATGGTTTCTATCGTCAAATCGTTACCTCCAAAGCGGCCCTAATACTCGATCCCAGATATATTTCGCCATGCATGAACTCTCTCGTAACCCTGTTGGATGTTTATCGCCAGTCTCACTCACATACAGGCTTTACCGTTATATCGCCACCACAGCAAATTGCAAAGCAGGGCTGGAGTCGGCAAGCGTTATTTATTCCACTGCCAGAGGCTTCGCTCGTCCGACAATGCAGGGTTGATATTGTGTGCAGTATGGTCCTATTATATGTTCGTATGCAGGTAGTGATGCTGCTTGTCATATATGACTGCAACCCGGGGCTTTACCCAGGTTTCCCGGTTCCAAAGTTTTTCTTGTACAGAGTATGTATCCATGATCTGACAAATGTAATGGATTAATCTCTCTTACATTCCTATATTTGCCTGGGCTTTCTTCTTCTATCTTAGACGAATGATGTGGATCATGACTCTGGTTGGAGAAGAATGTGCATACACACGCTGCTGTACTCCGTACTACATGCTCTTTTGATTGATTATCAGTCATTAAGCAATGCTCATCACATGGCCGTCCGTAAGCATATGTACCTCCCAAGCAATAGACCCCAGCCAGCCAAAGGGCACACTCATCTCATCAGTCCTACTGTAACAGCTCACGGCCCCCCTAACCCCTGTGCACATGCTTCCCTATCCAGCGACGTGCATCTTCTTGATCCAAGCCCTGGCCATTCTCCAGGTACAAGGCATCGGGAGGCCACAGCGTTGTATTTGCACGACCGTAATCCTTGAGATTTTATCCTTATTTGACTTGAATGTGTATGTATGTAACATAACATGAGCATGTGCCCTAACCTAGGGCCCCGATCCAATCGATACGAACGGCACACTCGATACGTTACGGCACCTTTTTCAGTGACTTTGCATAACCTATAGGTACCAAGCTAGGCCTATTAGGTCGGTTGTGCAGGCTGCGGGGCCTGACC
>SRZU01000315.1:0-17620 GCA_013183765.1 Fusarium xylarioides | reverse complement strand
TTTCTCTGAATTTCGGCAGTTTTTGTGATAGTCTTTTCATTATCATTAAGACTACCCCTCTCTGGGAATCAAAATGCCCGCTCTTCTAGAGGTCTATATAAGACCTAGGTTTTCCCACTCAGGGAACTTTTTTCAACTCAGACTTATCAACTTTTCTATTACATAATATATATTACTAAATTCAGAAAAAATCGCTCTTCTTAGCGAATCTACTTTTATTCTATAAATCCTACCCTATGCCTCTTCTATCACTATTATCTATCCAGTTACTTACAGTGAATTTATAGGCTATTTTATTCAAGCCTTAACAGTTATTTAAAGGCTTTAGAGACTAATAGGAATACTTATAGGCTTTACCTTAACTATATAGTGCTTAATAATATATATATAGGCATAGAATTGCTAATATCTAAGGAAATAAAAAATAAGTTTATTTAGGAATATATTAATAATATAAAGTATTTACTTATTCTTAAGATAATTCTTAATATTATAAATAAAGTAGTTAATGTAGATTAATTATATAGCAAGAATATAGTATTTGCTTTAAAATGTAGTATACTATTTGCTTTAAAGGATAGACTTCTATACTATAAGTAAACTAATAGATATCTTTAGCTATATATTCTATACTTTATAATTAATAAAATCCTAAGGATAGTATATAAAGATTAAAATTATCTTAAAACTAAGAGAATAATAAGAAAGTTATTAAGTCTTTTAATTTATAATTTAATAATAAGAATCTAAAAGCATATTTATAGTTATAAGATATACTATTTAAGATAAATTAACTATTAATAAAGAATTAGTAATTATATATTAATTTATCCTTTTATTACTCTTATATATACTATTACTATTAACTTTATTATTAATCTCCTTTCTATCTCTTTAGTAGAAAGTCTATAGGCTATTAAGGGATTTAATCTCTTTAATTAGCTTATAACTGTAACTTATATAGTAAGTAAGCATTACCTTTTAATTCTAGGATACTCTATATATAGCACTAAGGATTAGGCTATTACCTTATTATAGCAGTTACTAATAGTAAATTAGGGAATTCTTAAAGTAATTATTTTAGATTATAATAAAAAGTTTACTTTACTATTTTAATAAAAGCTATAAAGTAAATTTAAATATAAACTTACTATAACTATAATATATTATCTTAAAGCTAATAGTTTATTTAAGAGAAGAAACTAAACTATTAAGATTACTTTATATTTCTATTATATTAAATATCCTTTAGTAAATTAGTTTTATATTCTTCTAGCACTTTAGTAAAATCTAAATAGAGTATATAATGCTAGAACTAAGATAAGTATATATAAATTTCTTTATAGATTTAAGCTAATAAGTGCTTTTAATCTTATTACTTCTATAAAGGATATTATAAGTCTTTTCTATTTATAAGAGGTTATTTATAAGGAAGTATAACTAGCTATAGATTTTACTATAATAAAAGAAAAATGTTAGTATAATAAGAAGTATTATCTTATTATATTAAAGAAAAGTAATTATATCTAGCTATAACTTTATAAAGGTTATAATCTCCTAGAAAAGCTATTAAAAAAGTAATTATAATAGTAGATTAATCCTTTTTATATTAAATAAGTTATAAATAACTTAGCTTATAAATTAAAGCTTTTAGATTAATAGAAGATTTATTTAATTATTTTAGTAAAGTATCTCTTTCTAGTATATACTAATAACTTTATTAATAAGTAGCCTAAACTTATAAAAAGAAAATCTATTAATAAGAATTAATATAAAATTAACTTCCCAAGTGTTAATTAGCTGTGTTTACCCTCAATTTGTGTTCCTCATACTGCACTGCGTTGCCTTGCGACCTGATCCAATCTATTACTAACCCTTTATGCTCGTGGATTGAGGCCACTTGTTCAGTTGGATCGTAAGGTTCAAGGCAGCAGCTGTATGACCTCGAGACTTGATTTTAAGGTTATTGTGTTTTTTAGCGTAGTGTATGACGCCTTGTATTGTAATATGCTAAAAATAAGCATTATATTGTGTTATCTCATTGTATAAGACCTTATTGGCTATACCTTGCGTATTGCTGCAGAGACATTTTGACTTTTTAATAAAATTAACTTTATTATTAAAAGATAAGTATAATGCCTTAGAAGAAATACTATACCCTTTAAGAGATTTCTTATTAAATAGAAAGGCTAAAATCTTAAATATAATTAATAGGTAAAAACTGTAAATATCTTAGAAAAACTTATAAAATCTTTTTATAAAAAGTATTTTAAGTAATTTATTAATAAGAGATTATAAAGAAATAATTAAATAAAGAGGATTTTAAAGAAGATTACTAAGATAGATTAATTATTATTAAGAATATATATATTAAATAATAATAAAATAGTTAAGAATAACTAGAAGGTTTCTTTAAAGGCTAGCTATATAATATATAAGAATTATAGCCCTCCTGAATAGCAGGTTATAGTTAATCTGGGTCTTGGTATTTATCCTACAACACTAAGGCCCACTCTGAGAATTGATCCTGCATACCCTTCTGAATACCCTCATATGCACAATATGCTGTAATTCGGTGTTACTTTAAGTCTTAAATTAATAGAAATAGTATTAGCTAAAAGAAAGATTCCTTTTCTTTTAAAAGAAAAAGATTATTATTAATACTATAAATATAAAAACTAGTATTTTAATATTAAGAAGTTATTTATAAAAAACTATAAAAAGCTTTAAGAAAATATAAATAAAAATCTCCTTTTAAAGCTTTAAAAGTAAAATAATTATCTTTTTCTTTTACTTATATACTTTAATAAACTTAATTAAATTAAACTGGTAATTTTTAACTATAAGCTACTTTTAATAAAGCTACTTTCTTAAATATTTTAATTTCTTTAATATTAAAAAGAGTAACTAGAGATTCTAGCTTTATATATATAATAAAAATAATAACTTTTTAGTTAAGAGATTAACTTCTTAAAGAAAATAGCTAATAATAGTAAGGTATAGATACTAAGCATTCTATATAATATAAAGACTATTAGGGTAAATGTAATTTAAAGGAGGGAGAAATCCAGTAATATGGCCTAAAGAAAGGCTTCTAAAAGCTTATATTAAAAGTTCAAGGTGGTCATAAATGCAGATAAACTATAAAAAATACAATAAAAAACACATTATGTCCCCTCAGAGAGGAAAGATGGAAGGGAGCTTCTGACTGAAATCACCCACTTCCCCCTCCATCGGGTCCTTGCGAGGAAGCTACGGCACCTGTGATTTAGCTCCCGGCACCCGAGCAACCTCAAACAGCTAACGCAGGTACTACCGCTTGTGCCCAGTTAGAATAGAAAATTTGGTCCAGAAACGGAGGTTTGTTTCGAACATCATCATATTCTAGGTATGTTGGTACCTACTACCTTAGTGGAGGTAAGTGCTGCGTACCTACTGAGACGTGTGTGACCTCCACTATCAATGAACGCAATAATTGCACCACTTGGCGTTGGATCTTGCCCAAGGGTGTTTGCTTATGAGTACTAAGGTGAGTAAACTTTTATGTTTCATATCCAGCTCCTTGCTCTTGAGCTGAAAATTCCCCATCACTGAAAATTCCAAGCCTTTTCTTGGGTGTTGTCTTAACATGGCGCACGGCAATGCTCCCTCCTTTGCGTATATGCATATGTATCCGTACCTACTAACTTACCTAGTACCCATATGGATATCCAAGTACTACTCTAGGTACTGCGTACATAGTAGATTGCCCAAGCGTCGTTGTCTCAACTTCTCAATGGCGTCGACTCCTTGCACCACGACTTGCTCCCCTGCCAACCTTCAAGGGCATCATTGGCCTGCTCCCAACCCAGCGCGGTAGCTTAGCCTCAAGTTGGTCATAACAGCCGGTCGCCCCTTTCCGTGTAAGGATTGGACCCTTCGCAATATTTTAGGCTCCTTGTTGGCGGAGCGCTATTACCAGCTTCTGCGAAATTCGGTCGTATCAACGACAATGACACCTACCAAGAAAGGCATGTTCGGATGTGGCAGATCCCACATCCGACGGTAATGAGTGTCGTCTTTGTCGGCTCGTCTCCTGTACTCCGTACTGTCTTATTATTACTCATGCAAAGCATGCATTGGGGACTTCAACCTTGGATTGTCCATGAGGCGATCCAATGATCCTTACGTACAGCGGAGTACTGTATCTGCATACTTGTACGTCTCCTACAGCGGGACCCTTTATTCAAGAGCTTATAACCTATCCTATAGACAAGGGAACTTGTAGGTGTTGGTCAATGATTAACAGCCTAGATATCGCAAAAGCGTTGATCATGAATACAGCGTCTTGCACGCAGGTCTTATCGAACAACACGAGACTCGATGCTACATCGGATCGCAACAGTCACAAACTCGTACACATATGTATACCAGATGGGAGGGCCCCAAATCATACTCAAACAAGATAACGGTGTGAAATTGGAAAGAAACATTCTCACTGGGATGGCGCATTTCGTCACCAGTCTTCAGCTTTTGCCTTGTCCCGACGTTGTGGGAGCAAACTCTATGGCATTTCGACAGGTTCGTCCATTATTGGTCTGAGCATCAGATACCATAAACTGCAATTTATTTGCCCCTGGCCTGTGGTTTTCCGGTTTGCATGGCTCATCAATAGGCTTCCAGGGACCCTGTCTGTGCACCCTTTCCGGTTCACGGTTCACCGGGGCCCAATGCAATGCTCCATAACTGATAGCGCGGTTGTGGTTGAGCCACACGCTTTGGCAAATCGTCGTAGACCTATAGATAGGACTCAGCTCTATCACAGAATTACAAACCATTTCTAGCTGCACAACTTGTCACATCGGTAGCATGTTGCTTAAACATCAATGGTGGATGGTGATGGTCCTGCCGATCAGCTGAAAATGCGTCTCTTCCGGATTTACTCCGTATGCCCCGACTAACATGTTGTCAAGCCTGTCCAAAGCATAAAAACATGCACATTTGCAAGGGTATTCTCGCTTTGCCTACTCCGTATCCCTCCTATGTGACAGTCTCGTTCACTTGCTTCCAGGGTTCCACTATCAACGGTTCTTTGATGGCCGTTGCACCCGTCTTAACGAATCGCTCACTTAAGGCTCATCTCGCTCCTGGTACCACGAGGGTCTTCTCCGCGTATCATAAAATCTGGATGAGACGTGGGTTATCACTTTAATTCCCGGTTGAACATCGCATTGGTCTATTCTGTGGAGATAATTTCCTAGTACTTCGCAATATGCTCTCTAAAAGCTGACATCTGAACTCCTGCGATTTTTGTCAACTGCATATGCATGATGATTTGTTGCCAATGACCATAAGTGAACTTCGATGATAATGTGCTAACTTAGTACCTAATGCCACCACCTCGGATGGTTGAGACAGAATTGGCTGGACCCAGCCCATTTACAACTTGCTCCTCCATGAACATGCCAGTCTGGATGACTGCGCCAGACTCGCTAGGATCGTGCCCACTCAAGATCAACATTGCATATGCAGACTCTTCCCTTTTCTTTCTCGTTAAAAGTCTGGCCTGGTCTGATCTGACATCGTCTTGCTTTTGCCTTTCATGCCTAAGCCACATCAGGTGGAAACCCCTCGCTTGTCTCAATATCCCCATATGACAACCCCAGTTCAAAGCTCGATACTGAATGGGCAGCTCATGCCTGATGACCTTAAGCCTTGGAATCAATCCTAGAATAGGCATGAAGACAGCAAACTTCCTCTTCCAATGAACGAACTCTCATGTATGGAGAGCAAACTGTCATAGTATACACTCCGGGGTTCAGATGAATATGCATATGCTGGCCGGCTTAACCGTAAGCTCGTCTTGAAAACAGAAACCGTTCTTAGTAGGTATGCATTCTGTCATAAAGTTTTAACAGACGAAGAGTCCAAAACCCGAACATTGTTTAACGAACACCTACCCTTGCGCTCGCCTAGACAGAGTGTCAGTATTGGATTCAATGCCTGTCAAGCGTTCCCTATCACAGTCGGGTCACAATTCGATCACAACTGTCACACTTAGAAGCCTCTACACTCCAATCGGATGTCTCATTGTGAGCGCACTTCATGCATGGTCGTATAAGTACCCTGCTCATATTAAGGCGCCAGCAACAACTGCAGAATACTCCGTACTTATATGTTCTATTGCGGGTCACATATTGCAGTGCATATTCAGTCGGCCTTGTTGTTGTTGGTAGGTGATTTAATTGGAAAGCCTATGTTTATGACTTGAGTCTATATCTATTAAAACAGAGTGTGTCTTCCCCCTTGGATACATCACAGAAGTCCATTCATTTTTGCTTGAAGCAAAAGTACAAACGAGTCTCAGAATAAGCTTTCCACGAGTAACACCATAGTCTCATGCGCCAACAAACTGAAAAACGAAAAACAATGCCATATACTCTTTGACGCTTCCTGTCAACCTCCCAATGCTCTCACTCCTCTTCCTACGCTTCCCGTCTCAAAAACTTCCACAACGCCCAGCCCTACGGCTTCTCCTAAGACCCAGGGCCATTCAACTCCCCATAATTCCTTCCACCGCGGTCCATAGAGCCCACCACCTTCAAAGCGTTCCTTTAACCAGCTCTCTGGCCCTTCTCCCCAACGCGTTCGCCGCAGGGAGTCTCGAACCCAGTCTACGGTAGCGGTCGCCAGCTTCAGATGTCGGCCATGACCTGGGACTGATATTCGGAGGCCAGATGGTGTTGAGGATGAGTGTGTAAGTGTTGGGGCGCCCCCACCGCCGCCAGCAAGATGAATAGCATTATGGCCGCCCACAGCAGAGGCTGTGCCTGATGCAAAGCGTGAGACATGGTGAATTGACGTCAGCGTCGTTCGATTTTCTGGCCGAATATCGAGAGTACTTTCTGGTGTTGAAGGTGTTGAGCTTGTGAGAAAGCCTGCACGAACAAGCTCGTCGGCCTGTGTGTTTTCCAGTGCACCCTTATACAGTATCTGCGTAGTTGGGTTCTCTTTCAGAAAGGCTCTGAATGATTTCCTTGTCTCTTCATGTAGTGAAGCTTTGCCTAGCATCTCATTGTAGTCCGTCATCTCTATCAAGGCTTCACCTCCTCCTCCACGTCTCTCAACTCTCACTCTGCGCACTATGCCATTTATCGCTAATTCTGCAAGTGCCCGTTCAACTTTTCCTGGTGAACTGAGAATAGCATTGAGATGGCCTACGGTAACGAGAGGTGCCGTAGTCGCGCGGTAGTTAAGAATCTCAGCAGTTCGTGTTGAGTGGAAACCTGTTTGAGGCATGGGACTGAACATCCGAGCACGGATGTATCGCATCGCTTGGACGACATCTCTTAATGTAAGTTCTTCCTCCAAAACCTTGGTTAGGCCAATGTCGTTGAGTTTATCATGGAACAGATCATTGTCTTGATGATTCGACTTGGAGGTCGGTCTTCGCGGAGTTGAGTCAGAACGTTTACGAGAGGGCGGTGATGTCTTTAGAGGTTTGGTAATTCGACCTGGCTTGCCGAGTATAGACCTTATGGTTTGTGGCATGTTGGATGACTAGGTGTTGATGGCAGAGTAACGATGTCAAATATAATATTTGAACAAGTAATTCTTGTTCAATGTCATACGCCCTTTGATTCGGGTGGCGAATTGGTGGGGAACTTGAGAAATCGACTCTCCGAACTCTGGTGAAAGGCTCATATCAAAGGAAGGATCAGCTACCCATCGATGAAAAATTCTGGACACTCATATAAAAAGAAAACTCAAAGACAGCGAGAGTTTCAATATGCAAGTCAAATTAATGCCTATCCAACTGCTGAACTAAAAAGAAAAAAGAAAAAAAAAACATACACCGATGTGGCTGACTAACGCTTCAAGTTTCGTGCGTGGTGATCTTTAAATCCCGTCTTCTCAGATTTCGTGGAAGAAACGAATAGCTATTAGTTTACACATATTATGGGCCAATTGAACTCAGCCCGCTGTTGTCAATATGTATGAAGTGATAGCACTCATCCTCTCGCTTGTCAGCTTCAGTGATATCCTTAACAGCTCTCTTCCAATTTCTGGTTCTTTCTTCTGAATTCTGTCCCACTGGTCTCGATCCATCAGCCAAACCACACAGTCACGCTCCACGACAGCAGTTGCAGTTCGATCTGTTTCGGAGAAGAAAGGCAACTCGCCGAGGGTCGTTCCAGCCACGATACTCTCGCAAAGCCAGCCCTGAGGAAGATCATACTCAGCACGTACAATGCCACGTTCCACGAGGTAGAACCCATTGGCTGGCTCTCCACGTCGGAACAGAACAGTTCCAGCAGTTATCTCACGCCGAGAGAAGTAAGAGGCTGCTGGAAACCAAAAGTCCTCATTCTTGTCACTCAAGCCTTGAAAGACCTGGAGCATAAGAAGAGGCTCTTTGAAACTTTGCCACTTCTTCGGACGTTGTACTTCCACGCTGCTCAAAGCATCGCGAGCGGCCTCGGCAAGGTGATTACGACGCGGTGAATTGAAAGGTGGATCGAAAGAGGAGAAGCCAGATGATTTGTTGGAAGGCACGTCCAAATTCTGCGCGGAGTGTGCCGATATTCGTCTCAGGGAGTTCATCTCTTCCTGTCGGGCGTACAGAGTCTTCAGAAGTTCATTTTCGCAGCTCTCGAGAGCAGAGTTCAGACTTGGCAGCATCATGACCTCGATACCATCCTTTCCAAGTCCAACAGCTCGTAGGTTGCGACCAAGTTGAGTTTCCGAGTCCACGCCACTCAAAACGAGGACGACATCCTTGTTATCAAGTAAGCGGCTGATGGTGTTGAAAGCCTCGCCGGCGGAATAGTCGAGTCCAGTAACGTGCCACATGTCAAGGATCAGGAACTTGATGGGCTGCTTAGTGAATGTGCTATCCTCCAAGAGGCCCCGAATCTTTGCCTCAACGCTGACGATGGTCCCAAAGAAGAGATAGCCTGTAAGCTTTATGATATAAATCTGTCGGCCGACCTCATGCAGGTAATGATGCTGAGAAGGATTGCGTCGCACAGTGGAGGAAACAATATCTCCAGAGTAGTTTCCACGAATGGCTGACACACGAGAGGTCTGTAGAACCAAGGAAACGAATGCCAATAGTATGCCAACTCCGATACCTACGACAAAGTCATGAATGCCCATGACAAGAACAATTACCACAACAGTCAGATACTCTGCGAGCTTGAGCTTCTTTCGTGGAAGCCACAGAGCTTCGAGCAGTAGCTCGAACCCTAGATCATAGATCAGAGTGCCTACCATCATAACCGGGATGAAACCAATGAGTGATGGGCCAATGACCATGACACCAAACGTTGCTGCGGCCAGCATATAACCTGCAAGCCGGCTATTGCCTCCAGACCGCATAAAGAAAACCGTGTTCGCATAGACCAGGTAATTTTGAATACTACCAAAACAACCGGACAAGAAGTTGGAGTAGCCATGCAATCTTAGCTCCTTGTCAAGATCAGCATGATCCTCGCCGCAGTTTAGGGCTAAGGCGGGGACGTTGATCGGGACATGCAAAATGCCAAAGAATGTCAATGCAAGCATAGCAGGCACACATTCGATGACTGCATCCCAGCGTACAAGTTTGAACTCTGAAACAAGTGGTTAGTTTGGTAGTGAAAACAGGGAAGAGGGTATTAGGCTCACTGTAAAGGGTGTAGAAGTACCACCATGGCTCTCCGGAGGGAGGCCCCTCAAAGATCCAGCCATGGTCACGTAGTACATCAACGTCCAAAGAATCCAAGGCAAGGACAAAGAAATAGAAGATAAGGGGGATCGCGAGAATAAATAGGGGGAGGAAGAATTTGGATGTGATCTTAGACTGGCCGTAAAAGAGGACAATGGCGAGAACTAAGGGGACAACCAAGAGAGGGACGGTGGCCGGGTCTGAGAGCTGCTTGAGAGTGTCGAGGTTGTACTGGAGGCTGCCATCTAGTCGAGCAGAAACCTCAAACCCAGTTGCGATCAGGAACCAACCGACACCTCCAATACAGCCAATGAGAATATGTCTGGGAATAAATCCCACCATGTAACCGACTTTGAATCGTCCCATCAATTAGAAGACGAGACCTGTCATCATAGAGCTAACGGAAAATGACACAATCGTAGTAGCGATCACGGCATCGGGGTTATCTTCCCCAACAATATCAGTGATCTTTGCAGCCATGTTATGAAAGAACGGAACCACTTCAATCTAGGAGGGTGGTTAGCAGGCATTGATTGACTTAGGGGTGCGACTGACCAGCTCCGAACCAACGGCACCCTTAAAGATACTACCAGATGAAAATGTTATCTGGGAAACAATAGTGCTAACATAGAAAACAGAAATTCCAGCAGATCCCAGGTGAGAGAAAATTGGCTTCCCTAAAGGGAAGAGGATCATTCCTAGGCTTGTTAGATGTCATGCATAGACTTTGAACTATAAAACATACCATATGATAGAGCATCCAAGATATTGAGCAGCAGACCAACGGCAACGGCGGGTAGACATGAAGTTGGTGTCACGATCACATTATTCCAAAGCGCATGACGATCCCACTTCTTGGGGTTGATGGCGACGGCCACTCCTTGGGAAACCCTTTCTTCCATCTTATTGCCGACTTCCACAAGACCACTGAACCATGGTCGTTTAGTCTGAGGCTTTTGACCCTCGAGGTCAGAGTATGACCTCCGGCCAGCAGATGTTATCCGAGTGAGCAGAGGGGTCTGCTCCGTAGCATCCTCTGCGTGTGCAGCTCGAGGTTGCTCACCCTCCGGCCGACGTGCATCACCGGTTGGCTCCTCATCCTCGACTTGTGGTTGGTTTGGCGCAATCGATTGGGGAGGAGATCGTTTTAGGAGGTTTGCCAGTACGGACGGTCCCGCATCCGCGTCAGTATCGTCATCGTGGCCATCTGGAGATGGCGGCTCGGAAACTTCAAGGATTGTTTTGGAGGAGCGGGTGTTGTCGGCCGTAGATGAGTCGTCGATAACCTCTGAGTCAATTGAGTCCTGGTAAGAAACCCTTGCACGTTGGAGAACGGTCGAGCTCTGGTGTGTCTTGGGGTCGGAGAGTAGGTAATTAGCAAGCTCTGCAGTATCCTGCCGAACAGATAAAGCGTTCTGAACACTATCAATTGGCGCTGTTGTAGATGGAGGAATCAGCCGAAAATGTGGGAAGACAAAAGAATGGGATGCGACATACCTAAACCATCTCGCACAGAACCGTGGATGAAAGACCTGATAGGTTCTCTATGAGCTGCAGAGCTAGAGGACGGTCTTGCAGCGATTGGGACATAGGGACTATGGCCGTGCTGAACAGGAGAAGTTGAAAGTTCGTCGCGTTGCAATTGAGCTTGTTCGCTTTCCGATTGTGAAGCAGCACTCAGAGCCCTTCTCCTCCAGGGCGTAAAATTGAGCGGCGACGACATCGCATCGATTTTGGGCGGCTGCAAAGGCACTTATGAGCGCGGGTTGCAGCTCACTTCAGCGCTGTCGCATGAGCGATACACGAGGTCGACGTTCGACTATCTTTCAAAGTTTCTTTTCTCTTCTGCTTCCCCTCCGGAGTCCAAAAACAAGGGAAATTCAAGCAATAGTGAGCGAGACAATAAACATTCCAAGTGAAGCTTTCACGATCAAGAGAGATGGCGAGGATTTCGTAGGGAATGGAGTGACGAATGCCAACTGCAACCCGACGCAACACAACGTAGCGCAACTAAATGGCCAGGGCGATCAGAGCGATGTGGGTCGCATCATGACACTATCAAACTTAAGGCTCATACGCCCGCATTGAGTTTTCACAACCAGTCAGTTTAAGGGCTATCAAAGGGCAACAAATACGTGAAAAACACGCAAAAGTTTAGCTTTGCCGTCACCGGCCAAGAAACGAATGGCTTGAATATGGCATGTTTTCCTTAGGTTTTCATTATAGTGATGCGCTGATGCTACTAGAATCAGGCTTGATTTTCCAGAAGTAAGTGTTCTGGAATCCTTGTCATGAGCCATGAACTGCATGTCCTGCAGCTTTTTTTTTCTCTGCACAGGCGACAGGCGAAAGATCCGCTAAGACTGCCCGAGAACCCACTGACAATCGCCACGGCCTAAAAACATGTCAAACTTGGTCGTAACGGCCGTCGAGACTCGCCGGACGGGCCGAGTTGGTTAGCGCAAGGGGATGTCGAAGTGAGAAATGATAAGACACCAATGGTTAGGTAAATCAGGATTCGTGTTTACGTGAGTATCCTCTTGTCAATGAGGATCTATTCCTATTTGTGCATCTGTCTATTACCCAGTCATGATTAAGAGTGTGCAGAGGTATCTACATTTCATTTTGTTCCAGCCTAAGCATGATCACAAGAACAAACTCGAGGCATTGGGCAAAGTGCCTTTTTTCCGTGGAATCAAGTTGATCTTAGGACCTATCACATTTTGTTGTCCTGAGGTTATGTATATCTCCTCACCAAACACATGATGTCTTAAAGTTCCACCATCACTACAACTTTGAGAGGCAAGCATTGCGGAAGACATTATCCATCGACATTATCCATTGAAAAGTGATGGAACAGCCTGGGCCAATGTATTGAAAAGTCAATGCCCTCTGTGGCTTGCGTACTACATTAAGCTATGAGTTAACGGATTGATGTTTACGAGAAAAGAACATGAATAAATGCGATATATTGACATGTGATCTTATCAATATTTATGACGCAGGGTATAATACTGGAAACGATATGCGACCATCAAGCTCCCTATCACTTGTTCAGACCCCGCTTTCTCTCATCCAAGCTTATGTAAATATCCCTGTGCAATGAGTCTCTCGACGTCCCCTTGGCGTACATAAAACTGACTGTTCTTGGTCAATGTTATAGCCCTGATTCCATGGTCAGTTCATCTCATGAGACGCAAGTGATGTTGGTAGTGCGCAACTCACCCGTACTCTGTTTGGATTTCACCTGCGTCCTTGAGTACCCGCACGTCGATGAATAGGTCTCGTGGTGGCTCTAGGCTCCCGGTAAGGTCGATGTCTGTCCATTGCCCCTTGTAGGCTGCCAACAGGTCGCTATACTGTCTTACATATTCCTCCTCTTGAGGACTGAGACTACTCTTTGATACATCACTGCTACCCGCACCGGAAGCACTCGCAGGATCCCGTACTTGTTGCCCAGACAGATCTACCACGTCTGATCCATTCCATACCAATTCTTCAAGCTTATCTGTCCGTGTCCGGTGGTACGCGAGCAAGCAACGCTTGTTCCTTCGCATCGAAAGGTGATTTACTAGCAGAGTGCAAGCAATATCTTGGTCGGCGCTTGGATCAAATGAGCCTTGAAACGGCTCAAGAAGTTCTGCAACATCTTTGTCCAGGTCTCTCACTTCTCGTGTCACCGCTCGGACAATTTCGGTCTGGTAAGGTGGCAGATGGGTCAGGTTTTGGGTTCTTTTGGCGTGCTGGACCTGTCGTTTATATGTCAGATCTATGTCAGGGGTATATTGACAAAAGGAATACCAGCTTGTTGCCCAAATCTCCATACATGATGCAGCTGGTCCAGGTCTATGAGCTTGTACGGTATCCTGTAAGCTGTTGTCGTGTCTGTCGCATTAATCAAGTAAGGGAAGTAGTCGAGGATGATCGAGTACTGCCAGACCGAACTATGTTCCAGGCAATGACATCTTCACTTTTGGAAGAATTGTTATGTCGCGTTTGGTAACGTAGGGACAGTTGACCGCGACTAGCGAACTGCATGGACACGCGCGACAAGTCGAGTTTACCCCGCTATAATATGGCTTAAAGCGATACGATTCAGTACATACAAGTAGGTATTAATGTAGGTGCAGGTGGTTGCTATTTGCATTGAGACCCCTCACATTCCCCTGAGTCGGAGGGGTGTGATAATAGTGGGGTAGGGAATTTTTTTTTATACCTCTCATCAACGTGGATGCTTTATCACATACGAGTGGCTGCAACTTGCGGGGTGAAACATCCTCGAAGCTACTGGTAACCAATATTATGTTCAGTCATATTTGTTTTCGTTTTCATAATCTATGGTTGGTACGATGGGGTAGGATTCATGACTTTTCCACCTGTACGTAGCTCATTCGAAGTCATAAGATCCCATTGGTCATAAGTCCTCGCCGTCGTGCCTCATCATAATTTTGACGTAGTTTACGCAGGCTTTTTATAGCTTCTGCATGGCAGCAACATCAGTGGACTGGACGTAATCCTCAAGTTCTTGGATCTCCTCCTCAAGGTCGGCAACGGAAATCTTCTCGTCCTCAACAACCATGTTAATCTGGAGCTTCTTGACACCGAAGCCCACGGGGACGAGCTTAGAAGCACCCCAGACGAGACCATCCTTCTCGATAGCACGGACGGCAGCCTCGAGAGCAACCATATCGGTCTCATCATCTAAGCATCGTTAGCATGGAAGCTTTTGAGAGAATCAAGGGGGAAACATACCCCAAGGCTTGACGTCAAGAGTGACGACGGACTTGGCGATGGTCTTAGGCTTGGCCTCCTTCTTCTTCTTGTACTCAGCAAGACGCTCCTCACGGACGCGGGCGGCCTCCTCATCTTCCTCCTCGTCGCTGCCGAACAGGTCGACATCGTCGTCATCACCTCCCTCGGCCTTCTCAGGAGCCTGGGCGGGGTTGATGGTCACCTCTGCGGTCTCAGGGCCGTAGGTGGTGTAGGGAGCAGCAGCATCACCGGGGAGGGTGGCAAACTGGCTCTCGTAGCTAGCAATGTGCTTGTACCATCGAGCGGCGTGGGGGTACTTCTCAGCGTCGGGAGCGCTAGAGAGAGCCTTGAAGGTAGCGACATCAGCCTGAGAGGCAGATTGGCTGAGAGGATGTATTAGCACATAATCTCAACTCGTTTCCAAAAAAAAAACATCGGGTGTTTTGAAAACTGCTCAGAGGTGCACAAGTGCTTGTTGTTTCGTCAAACGGCGGGTCTTGAGTCCGCCTCCGAAACACGGACCAATTTGTCTCATCATAGAAGTTTGAAAAGGGAGAAAGATTGTTTGATGTTTGGAACAGTTCAATACATACCCAACAATGTAAGAGCGGGTGCTCAACCAGCTGTTGAGCACTGATTTCAGGTGTCAGTGTCCATGGTGCGGAAAAGAGAGGCGCAAGAAAACTATGAGGCCAGGGACATACCGGTAAGCCCAGCATCGGAAACGAGATCGGTGAAGCCCATTTTGAAGGATGTGAAAAGTCAAGTCGGAAAGAAGAGAAAGGTCGGGTATTTGTAGAGCTGGGAGAGATGTGAGAAGGAAAATGGGTTGTCTGGTCGATGTCAAGGTGGGGTTTATGAGATTTTTCACCTAATCTGCTTTGACTGGGGCTCACCACTGAAGACTAAGTGAGGGGCGGAAAAAGTACCTTTTGGTAACGGATTAATTCTCTCTGCTAGCCGCTAGGTACGACCGTCATTGAGCTACCTAAGGTGTAGTTATGTGGGTCCGAGCTTCCTATCTTACAGCAGGACGACGTAAGAGCTTCTGCCGCCTTGTCAATCAAGTCGTTGTATAACCTTTTCCCAACACACCACAATTTTCTCTCTTGCGGCACACGTCCAAAATCTCCGAACATGCCAATCTCACCAATTATCACCTTCAAAGCGGGCCAGTGCGAGGTTGACGTACGTCTCATCCAGTGCCCAGGAAATAGTAGGAGCATGTACTAACTTCACTTGTCTCCAGGCCTCCTCTAAGCCTTACAAAGTGAAGCCGCAACCTGAGCCGGGCTATATTTACCTATACTCTGAAGATGGTGAGTCTTCAAGTTCGCGCTTGTCAATGCTGCACGGCTAATGACAGAGCAGATCTCGTGCATTTTTGCTGGCGCAAGCGAAGCGAACCCCTCGACAACCCTGAACTTGACCTGATCATGGTCCCTGGCGATGGCAGCTTCACTCCTCACGAATACACATCGTCTTCCGAGCCCACCTCCAAGACCAACGGTCGTATCTTCGTTCTCAAGTTTACTTCTTCATCCCAACGATATCTCTTCTGGCTTCAGTCAAAGCCTCAGGCCGAGGACGGAGATCCTGCCTACTACAGCCCCCGTGATCGCAAGATTGGCGAAATAGTCCATCAACTACTACAGGGTGAGGAGGTGGATGTAGCTGAGGAATTGTCAGCTCTCCGTAACAACGATAACCGACCCGACGACGAGGATGAGACCATGGAGGACGCCGATACACACCGTGCACCTCGAGGAAGCGGCAGTGGAGGTGCAGGACCTGACGCTACGGGTGGAGACGTTCGAGAGGAGGGCGAGGGCTCACGAGAGGGCGGAGCTGATGGTGCTAGAGCGTAGGTGATTCCCTTTGCATGGTTAAATTGGATGGTATGCTAGCGAGCGATGGGCTTGGCTTGTAGATCACAGATCTGGGACAACAGGTCAACTATGTAAAACTAGGTTTCTTCACTGTGAGAGGAGAATTGGGATCTAGTGTCCTGGCGCTGGATCTGTGGCATCAACTCTAAAATGTGACTGTGCTGACCTTGTTCCAGGGCCTCTTCATCTGCCCCTGATGCCGATGCTGCTGCCGCTGTGAAGAGCTTTTTGGACAGCCTTCGAGGCCCGTCGGGGCTCTCTGGTAGGCAGCAGCAGCAAACCACCGACAAGGCATACCCTCATCTCAACCACCTACTTCCCACTTCCATCACAATACCTATGGTTGACTCGGCTACGGAAGAGTTCACCAACACATTGATCAACCTTCTCCCTCCTACTGTCATAGTCCTTGCAAGGGGCTCAACAGATTCCGTTGATGGGAAATTGGAGCCGTCAGCTTCGGCTGTGGAGGATGCCAAAGCCTCATTATCCCTGGACGACAAGCGGACGCTGTTGAAGAAGGTCCTGAGAAGTCCCCAGTTCAACCAAGCCCTGGCAAGTCTCACAATGGCCATACGGGATGGTGGTTTGCCAAGCATTGCGGATGCTCTTGGTGTAAAGGTCCAAGATGGGGGATACCTAAGAGGCAGCGGCATGCCTCTGGGTGGTGGCCAAGCTATTGAGGCATTCGTGGATGGTGTTAAGAAGACAGTCGAGGACGAGAAGAAATGAAATGGTGATGCATCCTCGCGAGGTATATTATCGACTATGAGCCTGATTTCTCAATGACACGAAGAAAGAAGTAATACTTGAGATATCTTGACGAAGGTTAATGCATGTTAGCCAGCATCCAGCATCAAACGAATTTTAGACTTTAGACCAGTTGTTCCAATCTCTGTTTGTGATTTTCATAAGTAAAGTAGATCCGTGATTTTAACCTGGTTGAAATGGGAATTTTCATACTATTGGGCTATCGATATCAGAGCTATATCTCAGATACAGGTGTATACTACCTACCTAGGTATGTACCTAGTAGGTAAAATTATAGGACAAAAGTCTGACAACACCAGCCCCACAGCCAACCTCCCTCATTACAACAGCAATTAAACACTCAGCGATATCATCGCGAATAGTCAATTAAATTTAATAAAATGTATATCAATCAATTCCCCTAATCCAGCGCTTCAATATTTTGTATACCATCCCTGTGCGCGAATAATAGCGCGAAGGCGATTTTTCACGGAAGTCGTCAGCTTCAAAATCAGGTGGGGAGGCAAGGCTGCCCACGCCT
>SRZU01000314.1:0-17957 GCA_013183765.1 Fusarium xylarioides | reverse complement strand
AAGAATATTATTATTTATAAGCTTTAGCTTATTAATAACCTTATTTTCCTTAAATATAAGTAGCTTAATATCTATCTTAAAGCTCTATTAATACTACTATATAATATAATACTAATAAGCTAAATAGAAATTATAATAAGCATTTCTAGTAAAAGAAGAATACTCCCTTAAAGATCTTTATAAGATTAACTTAACTTAAAAGAAGATATAGTAATAATATAGTATTTAAGATTTAGATATTTATTAAAGGATATACTTAAAAAGGCTATATTATATATATAGAATATTAAAATTAAGGGAATTCTAAGGATTAAGTATAAGATCTATACTAAAATATATACTATTTAGATTATCTTAAGAAGAAAGTTAAAAAGGAGTACTTTAAGACCCTTTTAATATATATATTAAAATCTTTAAGATTATCTAGAAGGCTATAATAAATTAAAATAGCTATTAGTTATTAAAAAAGAATATAGTAAATAGATATTTACTTAAGCTTTATATATAAAGTAGTATAATATAGTATTTCCCCTATTTATACTGATGGTGCATTGATGTTTGGCTGGTCTTTACAATTGTAGACTGGTTACATGCTGTGTAGCGTGATCAATTCTGCCCTCTGTCGCCGCCAACGCTGACGTTATGACTTCAGGTCTTTGACTTTAGGCGCCTGAACCTACACAAAACTCAATACATTTTCCTTCCGATCACAGCGGCTGCGGTTCGGTCTTCTTCAGTACTCGCTGGACCTGGTCCTGGATGGCCTCGAACCACTCGTCATACATGTCGTCGCGAAGGGCATCGATGAATACCAGCTCCTCATAGCGTATATGTATCCCTCCAAGCAACTTCCCTTTTAGCTCATTTAGTTCCTTCAGCTCCTTGATGAGGAAAGCCTTCTTGATAGGAGGGTCTTGCCTGTAGAGGCAGTGCATAAGCAAGAGGATCTTGCAACTGAAGGCTGCTAGCCTTATGCGGCTAGTATTATCTGTTTCCTCCTAGATATATATAACTTCTATCACCTTATTGCATAGTTAGTTGTAGTCTTCTTTATTAATAATAGCTTAGTTAATCTTATATATTATATTGTAGCCTTCTGTTAGATAAGGCTTGCTAGGATTAGGCTTATTAAGATTAAACTGTAGGCTTCTTCTAATAATAGGCATTATAATAGTGTAGCTATAATGTTATTAGCGGCTGCAATTAGAAGGTATACAGGTTAGATGACTTACTGCATATTAGATAATTGAAGTGTAGTATTGTTTGAAGTAGGTTGCAAGAGGAAGATCTAGCCTAGCTAAAGAGCAAGGCTTTCTAGCTAGCTTAAGTGCAGTTAGGTTTAGGCTGTAATTAAGGCAGCTAACTTAATAATATTAACTTAATGAAGCTTTGCTGCCTAGGAGGCAAGTAATATTTAAATTATAATAAACTTTAGAAATGCTTAGATACCTTTTAAGGCTAATATGCAAACTTAAAAAAAATAATATAGTATTTAATACTTTATTCTACTTTAAATGCTAGATATAATATTAATTTAAAGTAGTAATTTATATAATCTATTAAAATAATAAGTATATTATAATTACAGTTAAGGGGCTAACTTAATTCTAATACTAGGTAAATTTTTAAGGTATTAAGCTAGAGCTTATACTACTAGATACTTATAAAGCAAATAGAGCTGCTAAATAAAGCAGTAAGCAAATTACTATAAAATCCATTTTAATACTCTATAGAGCTAACCTACTAGGAGAGCTCTAGCCTAAGAGTACTAAAATAGCATTCTATCTACTTAATATTAGCCTATTATATAGACTTAGATAGAAATTACTAATTAAAGTACTTAAAGAATAGTTTAAATACTATATACTATTATAAATAAGAAAAGAAAATATAAATCTTAAACTAAGTATAAGTTTACTGCTTATATATAGTTATTATCTTTATTAAATTACTGTTAATACTACTATTTATTGCCTTAGCATTAGTTATTATTTTATAGGGCAAATATACTTAGTTAGGTAAATTCTATTTAATTAATTATAGCTTTATTTTACCTACTAAAAGACTCTTTAACTTTTAGATGTAAACTCTTTCTTATATATAGAATTTTTTTTATCTTATATAATTAACTTTATAGAATTTTCTAGGCAATTCTATTATATATAAACTCTAAATGCTACCTATAATATAGAAGCCTACTTATAGATTAGTAGTAACTATACCTATAAGCATAATAATACTAGAGATCTAGAGGCTATACTTAGTCTTTAGCCTGCTAAGGTATAGATATATTATATCTAGGGTACTTAGCCTTTATACCTCCCTATTAAGCTACCTTCTATAGTAGAAGCTCCTAGTTAAGCAGTAAAGGAGCTTATACTTAAAGATAACTAGCTTTTATAACTAGTTATCTATCTACTAATTGTAGCTAATTGCTAATAACTAACTAGCTTCCCTTTTTACCCTAATTCTTGCCTCTTAGCATATATTTATCTATAGGGTAATGATATTGCTATTATAGATGTTTTAGGGGTAGTTGTAGCTAGTTGGGATAGGCTATAGGTGTAGTTGATTAATGCCTACCGGTTATGCGTTAAGCGAGTTTAATATCTTAACTACAATTAAGGTTAGTGTTATTAATCTTATAAGGAGTAGTTAGGGTAAAGAACTTGCATTTAATAGAGGCTTAGTTAGTTTCTTAATAGTTTTATAATTATTAAGATAAGTATCTTTAAAGATAGATAGATTAGAAAAGGTTAAAGTTATAAGGGAGTTATAGATCCTATTAGTTAGGCTTTTTAAAGCTTTTTAGCTAGTTAAGTAATATATTTATTATAATTAAAGTTACTTAAGATGCTATAGCCTAAAGGTAACCTTATTAATTAAGTTTATTAAGACTTTAGTCTAGCTAGAGACTTTATTATTAATACTTTTATAGCTTATTAGAATACCTAGGTTTTATTTATTAGTTATTACTAGGTTAAAGCTATAAAATATATAGTTATTATATATACCCCTTAAGAAGGGAAAGAGAAAAAGGAAAAGAAAAGAGAAATATAAAAATTAAGCTAAAAGCATATATTAAATACTTAGTTAGCTATATTATAAGTAATATATATTATATCTAGATCTTTTACCTTAAGAGAGTAGTAATAATATAAAATATATAATTTAATAAATTTATTTTTTATATTAAATATACTAAGCTTTAATTAAAAGAGCTTATTATTAAGCTTAATAACTAGATAGTTTATAAAGATTAATCTTATCTAGATAAGATTAAGATAAAAAGAGCTTCTTAAGTAAATATACTAGTTAAATAACTAGTTAAATTAAGCTTAAAGGTAAATACTATACCTATAAGTATCTTATAATAATTAGAAAGTATAAAAGATACTTAAAGTATAGTAAAAGATTTAACTAAATTTTAACTAATTAAACTTAAAATACTAAAAGTAACCTTAAAACTAGATATATACTTAGAAAGTAGTAGTATAGCTTAAACTCCTTTAAGCTTTAATATAATAATATAAGAAAAAGAAACCTTTTTTAAAGTAGAAAATAATATAATAAATTAAAAACTTTAAAGCTTTACTAGTATAAATAAAAGCTTACTAATAAAGAGTATTATACCTTAAGGATAATAAAGTATTACTAGAAATATCCTTAAAAGCTTAATAGAAAGTTAAAAAGTATAAATATAATACCTTTAAGAAGTAAAAAAAGTACTATTAAATAGTAAGTATATATTAAATAAACTAATAGAAGTAACTCCTAAATGCTTTAGAACTTTAAATAAGAGTAAGATAAAAGCTAAAGATATTATAAAGCTTAAAGAATAAGAGTAAAGTACTTTACTTACCTTTAATATATAGCCTTAAATATAAAATAAGATAGTAGATAGAGCTCTACTAGGACTTAAGATGTATACTATAATACTAATTAAGATATAAATTAATACTCTATTAGATATAAAGATGCAGGTAATAATATAGCTAGAGCTCTTAGTAAATTAAGAAGCATAACTAAAAAGAGGCTAAGGATATCCTAGAAGGAAATAACTACTTTTAGGAGAACTATTAAGATATAATGCTTAATAATAGGATATTAAGTAAGAAAAGAGTATAAAATAGGACTTAAAAACATAAATAAAGATATAAAGGCATAAATAGAATAATAAAGTAGCTTTCTTCTTAACTAATTACTATAAAGAAGAGCTACTATATCCTAGAAGCATTTTTATAGCTTTTACTACTTTCCTTAGTATAATTAAAAAGGTAAAGAAAGCTTATAAAAAAAGTATAATAAAGTTAAGCTTAAAGCTTAATCCTCTTAAGCTTAAGTAAATATATAATATCTTAAAGCTTATAATAATTTACTAGAATGTATTCCTTCTATCTCTAAAGATATAAAAAGAGCTAAAGACTTATACATTTAAAGAGCTATTCCTTACAGTAGTATATACTAAAGTAAAGAAGCTTATAGACTTTAAGACTTAAAGAGTAATATTATAGCAAGATATATAAATTAAGCTAATACTTATAAAATAGGTATTTATATATAAATTTAACTAGAATAGAAACTTAAATAAATATAAAGTATAAATCTATATATATAGAGATCTATAACTAGAAAATACAATCTAAAGCATATATATAGTAACTCTTATAGTATATTTATTCTATATTATAATTACTCTAGTAGCTAAATATAATCTTAAAATCTACTAACTAGATATAATAAATGCATTTATTAATATAATATATAATAAAAATAAACCTTTAGTTATATACTACTTCCTATAAGGCTTTAAATAAGCTAGAAAGCTTATAAAGCTAGAAAGAGTACTATATAAACTAAAAGACTTACTTATTTTATAGTTTAAGGAATTCTTAAGCACTCTAAAATGCCTTAGTTTAAAACCTAGTAAAGAAGAGAAGTGCTTATTTTATATAAAAATGTAAAATGTATTAGTAGTATCCAAGTATTAATTAGCTGTATTTACCCTCAATTTATATTCCCTATACTGAACTGCATTGCCTTGCAACCTAATCTAATCTATTACTAACCTGCTAAGCTAGCTTTAATCTACTAACATTTACAGTTTTTCCCCTAATACTAAAACCTTTATTTCCTAATTTGCCTTTTTTTCCCTCTTTCCTCTCTTACTTCCCCTCCTTTATACTATAATAGCTCTTAATTCCTATAATATAATATTTATACTACTAAATTAACTACTATAACTATATATCTTAACTCTATAAACTATAGCTAGTATAGACTGTTACTACTACCTAATATAATGCTATTAATAAAGGCCTGCTATTACCTTAATAGGCATTAACCCTATTCTAGGTAATTTACTAAGTCTTCTAATGCCTCTATCTAATCTGCAATATAGTTAATAAAGGCCTTATCTTTAGCTTTATCTTTAGCTTTATCTTTATTAATACTAAGTAGCTATACTTAATAGTTAAAGATTATAAGATTAACTTGCTATATTATTAATAGTTTATTAATATATAGTAGGTATTCTCTTATAATTTTATAATGCTTTAGGAAGGATTAAAGGATTAATATAATATTAAGCTTAAAGCTATAGATTTTTATTAAATTACTAGATATATAGGCATTAACTGCCTTAATTAGATAGTTATAGCTAGGTTAGCTATTATTAATGTTAATTGCATAGCAGTATATCTTATAATAGATTTTAGAGTTCTTAGCCTATTTTAAGATAATCTATTTAAGTTAAAGCCTTAATAATAATTACTTTAACTAGGTAATAATAGAGAAGGCATTTAGCCTGCTAAGGCTAGGGAAAATATCTTTTTTATGCTTATAGATTAAGGCTACTTATTTAGTTAGATTATAAGGTTTAAGGCAGTAATACTATATAACTTTAAAACTTAATTTTAAAGTTATTATGTTTTTTAATATAGTATATAATGCCTTATATTATAATATGCTAAAAATAAGCATTATATTATATTCTCTTATTATATAAGACCCTATTAGCTATACCTTGCGTATAGCTGCAGAGACATTTTAACTTTTTAGTATTAGTAGTATTCTTTATAGATAATATCCTTATTTTATATTACTATAAGTAGAAAGAAGCTGTAAATAAGATTATTAAAGTGCTAAAAGAGATATATAAGCTTTAAGATAAAGAAGAAGCTAAGTAGTTCTTAGAAATTAGAATTATTAGAGATAGGCTAAATAAGAAAATCTACCTCTATTATAACTTATATCTAGAGAAATATACAGTTAAATATAACCTAGATAAGTATAACTAGTTTCTTACTATTCCTATTCTTATTACTAAGCTTTTTAAAAGAGAGAACTAAGTATCTTTAGCTTATATTAAGTTATATTAAGAAAAGGTTAAATCTTTACTATATACTGCAGTAATAGTAAGGCTAGATATTACTTTTATAGCATTCTAGCTTTTTAAATACCTTATAAATCTAAGTAAAGAGTACTATAAGTCTATAAACTAAGCTCTTTAATATCTTTATATTACTTATAATTTTATAATTACCTATAAAAGCAATTATAATAAAACTTAAGCACTTTATATAGCATTAAATGCTTTATTTATAGATAATAAGAAAATAAAAAGATTATTATAAGGATATCTTATTACCCTCTTTAGTAGTACTATAATGTAAAAAGCAATACACTAAAGCATAATTTTAACCTCTATAATAAAGGCAAAACTAATTATATTAAAGCATACTGTAGCTAAAGTAATAGGTTTATAGTGCTTTCTTAATAAATTACACTTTTACCTAATAAAGCTATATACTATTTACTATAATAATTAATAGATAATATATCTTATTATAAAGCTAAGTATTAAGATTAATACTTAATTGCACTATATAGAAATCTAGAATATATAGCTATAATAAGAAGAAAATAAAAGAAGCTTTTAGGTTACTTACTTACCTATAATAAAGATACTAGTAAATAGATTAACTAAAGCTTTATTATAATAGTAATTTAAATACTTTAAAGTATTACTTAATCTTATATAGCTTAAGCAGTTAAAAGTCTTAATAAAGTAAAGTTTAATTATTTAACTAGCTAGTAATAAAAGCAAAGAGCTTAAAGTATCTCTTATAGCTAAAATACTTCTATTTAAGTATAGTAAATAGTTTTAAAAAGCTTAAATAATAGTATTATTATTAATAGAAATAATATTACTAAGTCTTACTAAGCTATTATAAATTATATTAAAAGCCTTAAAATCTATTATACTAAGAAAGCTTCTTTTATTAGAAGTAAGTATATCTAGATTAAGATAAGAAATCTTAAAGACTTAAGAAGGAAAAATATAATAGTTAAAGATAGTAAAAAGGGTAAAGTAAGCCTTAAAGAGCTTAAATATAACTAAAGTATAAGTCTTAATATAAGTAATCTTTTATATAAATAATTAGCTTAAAGTAAATAGATAAAGAAAAATAAATAACTTATAAAATAAATGCTATTAGCAATTACATTATAAAGAGTAATAGCTAGAAAAAGCAAATAATAAGAACTAAATAAGTTAATAATATACTTAAAAAGAAATATAAAAGCACTTATAGGCTAGTATAACCCTTATAACTACTATAAAAGCAATAATAATAGCACTTTAAGTTAGGCTTATCCTTTATAGCATAATAAGATAATAGACTTTTACCTAATAAGGTACCCTTAAAGCACTGCATATATAGAAATGCATACTCTTTGCCTTCAGGGAACTTAAGCTTACACTTCAAAGCATATAAGGTCTTAGGGGTTTTTACTAGAGTAACTGCAGCAGGGGAATTCTTCTTCTTAGCAGGGCAAGGAATCTTAAGTATAGTATTATTATTAGAGGGAAGCTTAACCTTACTATTATAAGGTATTATAGCATTAGTAGAGCTTTTAACCTTAATTAGAGTATAATTAAGCTTAAAAATATTATCTTTAAGTTTAAACTTAAGCTATATTACCTTTAATTAGTATATATAATAAATAAAAGATAGAAATAAGACTTATAATAAAAGCTTTACCTTTTAAAAGAAAAAAATAAGTATTAGACTTATATATAACTTAATAAGCATTAAGTTACTTATATAAATGCATACTACTAGAGGAATAGCTATAGTAAGATTAAAATAACCTACTAAGAGGCAAGCAAGAAGGCTAGGTATTAGGCATAGTAGAGAGATTAATAGAAGGCTTATAGGTATAAGTTATAGTACTTAAATTAGGGGTATAAAGTAGTAAAGCAGAGTAGTTACATATAGGGTAACTAGTATAAAAAATAGTAGCCTAAAGGCAATTATTATACTCTTTATAAATAGTAGGGTTATTAAGAGTAAGAGGCTATATTAAATTATTAGTATATAAGTAAGATAAAGAGTATACTATTAAAGGGATAGATGCTTTAAGGCAAGAGGCTAGTAAGATAATTATATACTATAATAAAAATTATAAAGCTTAAAGAAGAAAAAAGAAAAAGAGATTATAAAGAGATAAGAGAAAAGCTTTTATAGCTAAAAAAGTAAAGACCTAAAGGCTATATAGCGCTTTTCTATTATAATTTACTATACTTATTATACTTATATTTATAAGATTAAAAGGACATATACTTAAGGTAATAATAATATAATATTATTATAATTTCCTATTATCTATCTATTTCTTTTTTATTATAAAAGCATATTAGGCAGAATTAAAGCTATTTAGAATTCATTTAACTACATAAATAATATGCAGTTAAATAGGGGGTATATTAAGCTATAAACAGCAAAACGCTCTCTGATTAGTTAGATTGAACCTACTGCGCGATTTCTGTAGCTTAATAAGGTCAAACCGACTGCTACCTTCAATTGAAGAAAATAAGGCTCTTTCAATCAAAACTGGAATGCTCGTTGTGACTAATCTACGGTTTGTACAACAGATTGCTTTTTCTGGCCAAGGCCCAACCTCCATGACCTGGGGTTTACAGGGGGTATCCTAATACATCAGCATGCCTGTCTATCCTATTCGTAGACCGAAGCCAGAGACAGAGTTTTGTGACGTTCTGTTCACCTCTCAGAAGTCACAGCTGGAAAACTAGTCAAACGACAATATGTCCTATGTATACTGTAATGACTCGAGGTTACATACCAAGGCAAAGAAACCCAAGAAACAAGTCCGGGGTAAGCCATCCGGGGCAAAAGGCATGGTCGCACAGCATCTCCCATAGGCCGGGGGCGTTGGTCAGGCGGTTGAATCAAGCGTTCTAGGATACAGGGATCAACAAGATGAACTTGCTTTTTCGTTGGCTGAGACCAGATGGTCGGGCAGAAAGGGGGGGATAGGAAAATCAATCAGCAGGGATCACAAGGGAGGAAACCCGAGAGGTTTTGGTCAAACAGAATGGATGCTCTTGACTTTGAGAAGTGAAGAAGCATCAATGCGGCGGCGGACAGAGTTTGTATCCTGGTCAGATCATATTATGCTATTGACCTTCTTGAAATAATCAGACATGCCTACTACTCAGCTTATTCAGGTAGGTGAATACTATGCTTCAAGCAAACATCTCGTGATTGTCAACTTCTCCTCCAACCGCGTGACAAAACTATTCCACTAGAGGTATCCCAGCCACAAGCCAGCTCACACAGAGCTACAGTAGCAGCACGGAGTATGACATGGCTCATTACTGTCAATGCTCTAGAACTGCCACCTCCTCTTTTAACTGAAACCACTCCATTGGTATACCTGCAGTGCTGCACCATGCTCTCCTCCTACTGGACACTCGACTCTGGGGATCGCCTTTAGGGCTTGGGCGGAGGCGGCCGCTGTTTCTGGGGTTAAGATTGAGAAACATGAGAGATCACATCCCCTCGCACCAAGTGCACACGCGTACATACATATGTATGTGTACATATTCATGTACTGTGGTATCATTGGGATGTATTTTGGCCATTCTAAGCGGAGAACTTCTTCTGAGATGTTACCTTGCCCAAATCTCACTCCCGATTCGACGTCTGGATGCTGAGCGTTACGACATTCCTGAAGCGGATACAACGGCATTACAACTGTCCAATGCCTTCACTTCATTTTGTCATGGACTTTCTCGACGCTTCAGTCATCATGAAAAATTTGATTCATCATGCGCCATCCTAACGTGTACCTTTTGCCTGTAGCCTTGTTACCTCAACACCCTAAAACAAACTCCAGCAACTCCAACATGCCTCGCAAAATCAGCTAGCTAATGAGCGTACCGTAACTAATATACATGACACATCGCAAATCAGCCTTAAACTCGGCTTGTGCTAACCTCAAAGATATCATTCTTCCATCCTCCCTGATCATACTCAAAGAGCTTCTGCTCTGCATCCCTGCCTTCCTCCTCCCACAGCTTGACCAGACTGCCAGGTGCATACCGCCCTTGGAACACGCCTGACCCTGCTTTGACGCCAACGCGGGCGTCGATGTCTGGATCGGGCGCTGGAACGAGGCGTGCAGCAACTGCTCGAATGAACGTCCAAAGGTCCTTTGGATCAGCAATTTGTGTGGCACGGAGTCGCTCCCGTGCATAAAGCATTTCACGGTTCAGGAAGTGAAGACCTTCAGCGATTGAAGCTGCGATCTTGACCTCGAGAGCCTTGCGCACAATGGGCCGCACCAGTGGCTTCAGGATCCAAGCGAGGCAAGCAAACTTGGACTTGCTCAGAGTGTAATTAAGGTGATGGATGCGGACCTTGACGTCGCGTAAGGAGACGATCTGTTCCATGCGATCCTTTCCAATTTCGAGGTCAAGAGTGATGTCCACGCCGCGCTTATCGAGGTGGAATCCTGCGATACCTTCATCAACCATACGGAAAAGACCAGAGTGTACGCGGAACCAGTAGCCTAGGTCATCTGCTGCAATAGAGAGACCAGACACAGTCACTTTCATCATTGATTTCATGGTAGATTGCGTCCCATGAAGTGCCTTTCTCACTTGAACATCATTGTAGGTTGAGATATTAAGCTGGAAGGGCAGGAAGGAGCTTGCATTGATGGTGCGACCGGGCTCAAGGATGAGATTCTCTAGCAGGAGATCGATAGCGGGTGCCGATACTTCAACACGTGGAATAGGGATGTACTGAATAGCCTGGATGAGGAGAGGGACAAAGATGTCGATAGTGTCAGTGACCAGGTCACTGTTAGCGTATTCGCCGGCTGGTGACAAGAGGAGAGCAATTCTTTCAGTTGTGTGGATGAGCTTCTTGATATCCTGGTCATCCAAGATTGAGCGGAAAGCGGCATACAGACTCGAAAGCAGGGCGTCGAGATCATCTCGAATTGATGATTTGGCAGTCAGATCATTGGACTTCTTGCGCAGTTCCTGGAATCGTTCTTCGATGTTGTCAAAGAAGTCAGGGTCGCTCAGCATATCCTGCACCAGATTGCCAATCTGTCGCACAAGCTCATCGAAGTTGGGGTCAGTTTTTCCATCATCGACAACAGCTTCGAAGGATTTCTTGACCTCATCCCAATGCTCACGCTTGCCGAGAGAAGTGATGAACAACCAGAAATTGTGGACTGCTTTGTCGGCCTCTGGGTTGGGCTGGGTGTCCTCCTCAACTGCTTCAACAGTTGCAGCGGCTGCGTGGGAGTAGGCAAGAAGGTAACGTTGGATGAGCAGCGAGATTGTGGAAACCGACTCCTTGTAGTCTGTTCGCTTGCGGAGGTTCATCACAGTTTGCTTGAGGCGCTTCACGAGTGCATCACCTTCGTCGCCCTTCACATGCTCCTTGATGCTCTGTACCGCCCCGTCGGCCACTTCAAGCGCACCATCTTTAACAGTCTCACCAACATCTACAACTTCATTCTTCAGGTCTTCGTCAGAAGGCGGAGCAGGTGATTTGCCATTGCCATTTACATGTTTAAGGGCCTCTTCTTCCTCCTTGGACGGCTTGATGGCCTCGCCAGCTTGTTTGGAGACGTCGGACAAGGTGAAGGCAGTGTCTCGAAGCACCTCTCTTCCAACAGTGCTAAGGTCGGAAAGGAAGATGCGGAAATCGGAGTTGGTCAAGAGAAGCGATCCGACAGTCTGCAAGCTCTTGTAGGTTGCGACAGCATCGGCTCGGACCTTTGCCCTGGCAGCTCGCTGCTCAATATGTGCGACGTCGACATCCAAACGAGCTTTGGTAAGATACCAGATGAAGTCTTGAATCTGATCCTTGCCATTCTTGTGTTGCAACACCTCGATGAACTGTTTGATCCATAGCTTGATGCTTCTGACCAGGGCTCGTCCAGACGGGCTGAGCTCTTGGCGCTCAGGGTTTAAAATCTGCGCTGATAGAAGAGTCCTCAAGTGAATGATAAGCTGTTCGTTTGTTGGCATATATCCTTTAGAGATGGCGCGTAGCATTTGATATGTATGGAGCTTCTCATGGAGTCGCGTCTGTAGGCCGGTGTCGTCATTGTAACGCGGCAGCAGAGGTTCGCGCTCTGCGTCCTCGCGATTTTTACCAATGCCAAAGCACGACAGCATTTTGAAAGCTGCAGGCGCAAATTGCCTGATGATGATCTAGAAAGTCGTGCCTTTTTGTGGTTGGGATGACTTGTTAAAGAAGAGATTCCTGCTTGATCGTTTTTATAGCAGACACCCAAGCCAGTGGTTAAAAGTGACGACGTCATGACTCTGCCGGAGCTTCAGGTCCTAGGTAGGGAGGCTAGGCTTACAGGTACAGCTGTAACACATTAAGGCAACCACAACCCTTGTGAATCTTAGGGAGTTACAGCTGTACAAGCTCAGTGATTGGACGATGAAGTTTATTTCGCAACCATGATGCCTTTCTTTAGAATTTGGACCTGTCCATGATGAGAGGGGCTTGTGAGGGAATGCATTTGCCAGTGACAAAGGCATTCAACTGGCATCATCTTGCATTTCTAGCAACCAGCAGCATAGGAATATGTGCTTTGAATCACGATTTGCATTTACGATTTCAGTTTAATGATCGGGCTATACCGACTATTTGCTTGGGAATGAAATGTTACTAGCAGTCCAACTCGCCTAGTTATTGCTCAGAGCTTCAATGCTACTAACCACAAGGCATTCCTTATGTGTTGACTTCAGGTATCCCGATACACTGAAACAGAAATTTGTTTCTTGTAATTTCAACCACATTGGGCCATCTGATTCTCTATCAATTTCACTGTCATTCACATGTGCTAATTGTCGCTTTTATATGTACACTTTATTTTAAAATGAACTTCCGGAGGACAATCGGCGGACCTCGGTATCATCAGCTGGTGTGGGGCCGGGTGTACTGAGCATCAACACCCGGCTTCTAACACTTCCTCAACGACAAGTCCAACACTGCGCAAATCAAACAATTTCAAGAGCTTAAGAAACATAATTATTTACAGAATTTACTATTACCTGATGTGGCCCGCTCAATCCTTTGAGACATTACCTTGAAGTTACATGCTCCGAAACTCCAAGCTCAATGAGCACGCCTAAAGAATGGAAGCGACTCTCATTCCAAGAAGCCTTGGAGCTAGCCAGACTTCCGGATGATACATCGTCAACGCAACAAGCAGTTCAGAGATTCATGAGTCGTCAGCCAGCTTGGACACCTGGACAAGAACTCCCCTGGGATGCTGTTGGTATTCCTCCACCAAAGATCACAAGGGGAGCTTATGGCGCTGTCGTATATGCCCTATCAGCTCTTGCAGCGACCCGTGTAGTCGAAGAAGAAGACCATGGCAATGCAGACGAGAACAGACGAGGGATCCATGTAAGTTGGACTTGTTTATGGATGAACACAGACTTATTCTCTTTAGTCCATACACGCCGTGTTCACCAATCCCGGACTCTCGGATCGCCTTTTCATCCTAGATGTATCCGAAGTCCATTCAAGTCGTTCATTTTCTACGCGGCTAGTTCACGCTCGTCAGCCAACACAACCATCAAGTAACCTATCGGGCCCGTTTCCCGACTCGGATTCCGAAGCACCTCTCGGTAGCCCTTGTCTAACCAGTATCGTCATCTTCAAGCGCCCGGTTTCCAGCTCCGATGAGGTCCAAGGGATTCCGCCACAGGAGAGATTCAAAGACATACTCTCATCGCGCCAACCTTATCAGTGGAATCCATGTCCACAGGCCGACGTCGATGCTCTGAAAGCAAAGTTCCCAAATGAAGGCCATGGAGCATTCCCTATTCTCGACATGTACAAAGTTGACATGTCGGACTTCAACAAAGACAAGGCTATACCTGACCGGAGAGAACTCATTTACTACCGATTACTGAAACCTCTTCCGAAAGAAGACACGAATGCACACGTCTTGTGCCATGCGTTTGAGGCAGATCGCAATAGTCTTTTTATGCTAGGGAATCATCTAGGCTACGGCCACGACCTGGGCATCGCAGCAAGCCTAAGTTATTCATTCTACGTTCATGTCAACGCTGATGAGGCTGTGATGGAAGGAGACGGGTGGTGGATGCAAGAAGTCTCTTGGCCAAGATTCAGTGCTGGTCGAGGCGCAATGGAAAGCCTGATATGGAGTCCCAAAGGCAGGCATGTCGCGACGGGCTACCAGGATGGCATTATACTGCCTATGACGGCCAAACCTGGTAGAGAGACAAAGCTGTAGGATTTGTGATTAATGAGGACGTGGCTAGAGTCAAGCATTATTAGCGATTTCGAGACTTTGTTACGGAAACACCATAGACGGTACCAAAAACTACTTTGAGAAGGTCCAGTTTGTTCAATTGTTAGTAGCCCCGGTATAGCTCGAAACGAGTGATCGTTTGTATCTGACCTTCGATCCGTCGACATTCACCAGTGGCCGGGACCAGAGGCTCTCCATCACATCGACTTCGCTTCCTTCCTCGTCCTTGTGATTACAGTCGAGATTATGAGATTCCTCCTGGTACTGAATAATCTCTATTGGTGAATGTTTATCCAATGTAGGTACTAATACAATAAAACGAGTTCACGTCATACTTCTTATAACATGAGAATCCGAGATCTCCGAAAAAGACAAGACATCGATGAAACAATCAGAGCAGACGGAAATATCATTGCTAGGCATTTCTATTGCTTCAGCCTATTTTCTCTTTGCTACTCCGTGCACTCGACAGTTATCTACTCCGTACGGAGTATCCGTATGTTGTTCTCAGATGCTGTTGAGCTGTAAACAGCAAAACGCTCTCTGATTGGTCAGATTGAACCCACTGCGCGATTTCCATAGCTTAATAAGGTCAAACTGACCGCCACCTTCAATTAAAGAAAACAAGGCTCTTTCAATTAAAGCTAAAATGCTTATTATAACTAATCTATACTTTATATAATAGTTATAAGCCTAAATAGGAAGTAATTTCTAGTAACTTTTACTATATAACTAATAGCATTTTAGTAATTTCTTAATTTTTTTTAAATTCTAATTCTTTAAATCTTTAAAATATAAACCTTAAACTCTTATATATAACTTTACTATATAAAAATCTTTTAACTCTTTAAATAAGTATATTATATTAAGATTTAATATATTACTAATATTTATATATAAGATTAAATACTATAATATTATAAGTAATTAAACTTAATACTATTAAAGGACTTAATATATATATTATATACTTATAAAGTATTAAAAACTAAGTTAAATAGCTAATAAAGCTTTAAGTATATATTATATTACTTAAAATCTAGAAATATATTAGCTTAAGTATTATAAAAAGTAATAATAATTATTTTATTTACTTAATTAAATATACTTAAAAAGAATTTAAAACTAAGTATATTAATAATAACTTAATACTTAATTAAAAGTTAATATTAATATAATTATAGTTTTATAATATTATAAATATCTTATAGAATTATAATATTATAAATATCTTATATAATTATAATATTTATATTTATAAAAAGCATTTTATTAAAGAAAAAGCTTTAAAGAAGTAGATTAATAAGATAATAAAAGGTCTTACTTTTAATTATATTTAGTAAAAAGTTAACTTAAAATATAAAAATAAATATATACTTTTAAGAAAGCTTATTTAGAGTATTAAGAAGTAATATACTTTAAGTAATATATAAGTCTTTAGTATACTCTAAAGGGAATACTACTTAGTACTTAAATAAGTAAAATATATAAGTATAAAGCCTATAATATAATATAAATACTAAAATAGCTTTTATAAATATACTATTACTTATAATTTAAATAAGATTAAAGGAAATATAGCTATAATAGACTTCCTTTAAGCAGTTAGAGATTATTTTAAACTATTATAGGCTTAAAATAAGCTTAATAAGTATATAATTAATATATTTAAAGAGCTTTTAATTTAATTTAAACTTATTATAGAGATTAAAAGGCAAAACCCTAATATTAAAGTAAGTAAGATTTCCTAATAGCTAGAATGCAATAAAAAGGCAACTTAAGTAAAGCTTCTTAAAGTAGTAGATAAATTCTAAGTAATTATAAGAAATAACCTATTTAAGAAGAAAGGCATTATATTTACTACTTAAAATATATAATCTACTAATATAAGTAAAGGCTATAACTATTTATATTAAACTTAAAATAATTCCTTAAAGTATAAATAAAAGCTTATAAAGTATAACTTAATTATATATATTTTTTCTAATTACTGTTAATACTACTGTTTATTGCCTTAGCATTAGTTATCATTTTACGGGGCGAATATGCTTAGTCAGGTGAATTCTGTTTAATTGACTATAGCCTCATTTTGCCTACTGAAGGACTCTTTAACTTTCAGTTATAAACTCTTTCTTATGCATAGAATTTTTTTTATCTTATATAATTAACTTTATAGAATTTTCTAGGTAATTCTATTATATATAAACTCTAAATACTGCCTATAACAGTCTCCTAGCTACAGGTTAGCAGAGACTATTATTATAAGTGTAATAATGCTTGTAATCTAGTATTTAAGCTAAGGGGTATTTCTTAATTTATAGAGGTACTATTTAGCTCTACCTATAGACTAAATATCTATTAAGCGCTATATCTCTCCTTAAAGCTACCTGCTATAGTAAGAGTTCTTAGGTAAGCAGCAGAGGACATTGCACTTAAAGATAGCTAGGCTAAGTAGCTGGTTATCTATCTAACTATTGTAGCTAATTGCTTTTACCTATATAGCTTCCTCTTATATTGCCCTGTAGGTTGCCTGCTACTAAAGGGCTATAATATCTCTATTATAGACCCTTTAGTAGCACCTATAGCAAGCAGGGGGGGGTTGCATATACTATTAATAGATGGCGGTTACTGGCTGCTAGTTGCTTGGGTTTAACATCTTGACTGTGATTAAGGTTAGCCTTATTAATCTAATGTAGTTAGGGTGGAGAACTTGCAGATAACCTAGGCTTGGCTGGTTTCTTGACGATTTCGTAATTGTCGAGACGAGTATGTGAGCTATCATTTTATTATCAATGGGGTCAAAGGCTGATTCCTAATTTTGCAGCTTTGAGGGATGGATGGATTAGGAAAGGCCAAAGTTGTGGGGGAGTCGCAGACCCTGTCAGTCAAGCTTTTTATAGCTCTTCAACTGGTCAGGCAACGTATTCATTATAATTAGAGTTGCTTGAGATGCTGCAGCCTAAAGGTAACCTTATTGATTAAGTTTATTGAGATTTCAGTCTAGCCAGAGACTTTATGGTTGATACTTTTGTGGCTGTTATTGGAATACCTGGGTCCCATTTATTAGTCGTTACTGGGTCAAGGCTATAAAAAATATATTTTTTAATAAAAGATATCTAAAGTAAAAGTACTATTTAGGTAAAAATCATTATATAATTATTTATAAAAAGGTTATAAAGCTAAAGTAAAAGAAACTTAAAAAGTAATTAATAAAGAAAGGCATTAAGCTTAATAGTAATAATTAAAGTACTAGAGATAATAATAGTAATATTTTAAGTAGTTTTTAAGCTAATATTTTTAAGTTTATATATTAGCCTTAAAAGGTA
>SRZU01000313.1:0-19689 GCA_013183765.1 Fusarium xylarioides | reverse complement strand
TGTGTATCCATAGATAAATAGTCATTCTTCTTCCCTGTGACTTCTAACCACTTCTTAAACTGCAGCTTTTTCGTGATGCCTTCAACTATGACTTCTTTGTTGTCTCGCCACTCTTGTTTTAACGCCTCAAGCTCTCGAATAAGCTGAGATCGTTGATGCCATATCTCAGACTAAATACTCTTCTTCTGACTTTCTGCAACGTACTTATCCTGTTGCTTGCAAAGCTCCTGCAAAGAAATGGTATTAATGTAATCAGAAGCTCCTCAGGCGCGTTTTCCTCGCTTTCTCTCATAATATCTTTTCTCGATACGAGTGCGGCGATCGTCAACGTACTCTGTCATGTGTTTCTCAAGCAATATAGCTTCATTAACAATATTCTGAACATGCCTGAGTCCCTAACGCGATGGGGAACTGAGGATATCGTGATATCAGTCTCTCACGTGTTGTGCGGTCACAGAGGCGGTTAAGAACCTCATTTCTAACGGCAGAAGTGATAAAAAGGCAGGATTAACAGCTTGCTTCGACTTCAGCTTCTTCTTCATGAGATATTCGACTGCCAGCCGGTCTGTGGGTGGGAAAATACCTGACTTTTCAAAGCCCGAGATAATATGTGCCTTGGTGAAGCCTTCGTTGAAGATCTCCTGAAAAATCGATATTAGTATGTGAAAAGAAGGGATTTGAAGAGAAGGCTAAGATGTGAGCCTCATACCTGAAAAGCCCCCGCAAAGGCACGGCGGCCAAAGGTAAGCTTTCCCTTCCTCAACGCCTCACAAAGCTTTCTCTAATGTGCATTCTTCAAATATTGAAATACGCCTACATCTATAGGTTGGAGGATATGCGTTGAATGCGGCAGCAAGAAGGCAACGAGGATATTGAATTTCATACAGTATTCTCGAAAGGCGAAGGAGCCGTGACCGGCGAAGCCGTCGATAACAAGCAGCCTCCACACAGGACCTTCTTCTCGGATGGTTTCGGTATTCAGAGGAAGGTTATATTCACTGAAGGCATTCCCAGGTTGTTGCAGGTGCTCATTACAGCTAAAATACTGCTCAAAATCGAGCCCGCGGCGTTAAACAGTAGCTGACTTCTCCCAGGAATATCTGTTAAAGTGCTTTGCCCACTGCAGCGTTATCTCAGCGTTGGAAAAGGCTGTATCTGACTGTGCAAATCGCATCTGAGAATCGCCCTCAATCTGAGCCCACTCCAGCGTTGGAAGGCTTTTGAAGATCAGCCACGGAGGAGTTGTATCGCCTGTAGCGTTGCCTGTGCCGATGACCGTACAGCTTTCTCGATCAGCAGGGGAGAAAACCTCTATAGATGACTTCTTCTTTATACATACAACGAGGCATTCCACCCGCTCACGCAGTATTCCTACTCTAACTCCAGCTTGGTCAGCATTCTAGCACTCAGAGGCGCCGATTTCAAAGTTGGTGATGACTTCAGTGAGTCGCTGAAACCACTGCCTCGTCTCCTTAATGCCTGCTTCTTCATATTCCACTCAAGAAGCTTCTTTGGCCTTCAGGATCGATTTATCGAGCTCGGGATGATCATCACGGAAGCGCCGATACCACATTTTACTAACTGGCTTTGCATCAGGATCACGGCGGCGGCGCAGCGTATTTGCTGCATCTTCAACTTCATATTTGGAGGCGGGCAGACCTGACTTCTGCATCCAGATGACGAAGGCCACGATAGCTTCTTCCTCTTCATCTGTCAGCAGCCTTGGCCGACCTATTCGTTCATCAGGAATATCTTCGATCGAGAGGGTATTCGCAGCTTCGAGCTTCTTCGCGATGCGGCCGATGGTCATGTGCTTGGAGCCCGGATAACGCTTCTCGGCCTCACGAAGGGATAACGGTCGCTTGGAGAGGTCACGGGCGAGGCCTCGTTGGAAGCGTAGGCGTGAAGAAACAACTGCCTGAGCAGCTTTGAGATTTGCAGGTGAGTGCATAATGCAGATTGACAAAAAAGACGGTATATTCACTAATCGTTGTCTTCAAATTCGTTGATTTAGGTGCCAAAAAACGAAAAATCGCGACAGCCGGCCGTGCGGGGCTGTATCAGCCTTTTGTGCCTGTATCACCCTTTTGTGCCCAACTAAGCTTGCTTAGTTGGCCCCCCCCCGGCTCGAGCCAACGGGTACCTATCTCCGAAAATCAGAAGTTCAAAATCGTGAATGCACTAGCCACAGCAGCCACATCTTGTCTGGAAGTGGCTCAGCACGTGACTTCTAGGGTTGACCAGGAAAGTGCGATTGGCGCACCCTCCCCACTCCACAGATCAATCACCAAACACGCACCTCACCAACGCGAAGGTCTTTCGTTCAAACAATCAGCTATCTACTAACCGCAGGTTGTTTGAGAGGACGGAAGTCATACCACAGTCAAGATGCCTTCAGAAGCCGGCCACAGACGTGAGTTTATTCCGCCCGCCAGAGAAGCGACGAGTACACCGACTGCGCTCGGCTCGCAAATTTGGAAATCAAATCTTTATGAATTCGTTGCTAACTTTGCCTATAGTATACGTCAAGTGAGTAAACCCTCCTGCCATCCAGTCTATCACGCATACGATGTGAGAAGGATGCACTTGCCCAGACAAGTGCGCACTCTTCATATTTTCGATATCGATATATTCCCCGAAGCCACGGCACGAACACAACGAGCGATAGAATTTTGGACTGACGATATTGGTTTAGGGGACGTCACCTGAGCTACCAGCGCTCTCGTCACACCACCCGCCCTGCTACCAGCCTGATCAAGATTGAGGGTGTTGATGACACCAACGCCGCCAAGTACGTCAACATCAGAGGAATGTTCCCAGCCGGTCTGGATACTGACATTCGTGATAGCTTCTATCTCGGCAAGAAGGTTGCTTTCGTCTACCGAGGCCAGAAGGAGATCCGCGGCACGAAGATCCGCGTGATCTGGGGCAAGGTCACCCGACCACACGGTAATTAATACTCGACCTGGTGAACGACGGCATAAACAATCATCTAACTTGTCTCTGCAGGAAACTCCGGCGTCGTCCGCGCCAAGTTCACCTCCCCCCTTCCCACCAAGTCTTTCGGTGCTTCCGTTCGTGTCATGTTGTACCCTTCGTCGATATAAAAAAAGGGCTTCGGGCTGGAGTTGGTAGTGAGGGCGGTTCTCATTTGGCTGCATTGGTCGAGGCAAGGATAAAACATATTGCCTTGCTTTGAGGCATTGAATTCAAAAAAGACGTCAAATCCCAACCCCCGAAAAGGCTCTGCACACCTGAGCACCTTCGTCTTGATGATATAACTTCATTCCCCTTTCATGAAACGGTTGGCGGAACTCGATCTCGCCCAGGGCAGTCCACTGGGAGGGGCTTCAGCGATGGAATACTTTTTGGTGGTTGGGATTCGGGACCGGTGTTCGGCTACGGTCGTGAATAGGGTACAAGCGAATCATTGATGAATGCCAGGTCCAGGGCCTCTATTACGGCAGTACACAGCGTTCCTGAAAGCTGGATTGTGATTTGACTCGTGCGGGGAAGTTTTGAGCCATGGTCGGCGTCTTATGATGAATCGGAAACTGCATTTGAAACAACACTTCACAACAACCTCGGATGGCTCAACTCGTTCCCCATACAACGGCTACACAGACTCGGATACCTGCGTCGGGCTGCCTCCATGTGTTCTATGTAATGTGATACACTGCCATATTGTTCGTAATATGCCATAACTTTGTGACCGCATTCCACTTGCCTCCTACTTCTACCCACCTACCAAACCTGGCCACATTGTGTATCTACTTGAATCAGCAGAAACCAATGATCCAGATGCTTCCGTCAGATGTGGCTCAGCCAATGTACTAAAGATAAACTGAAGGACACAGCTTGTTATTGTCACACAGCCTCGATCATGCTCAAGCGCAGTATATAGCCATTGATAGATAATCACAACAATACTTGAAGATGTGGCAAGCGTTGGACATCCTGTAGAGGGGAGCGAAAGTGAATACAAATCCGAGCTCCAAGGTCAACGATGTTCAGTCGAATATTCTATGTCCAAGACTCGTACTCATACCGCCCAGTAACATGTAGCGAACCTTGCATGTAAAGGAGAGCCGGTTTGACCAGTCTTCTTGTAGAGTCTGCATGGGGAACTTGCAAGCTCTAGGAGAACCCGACGTAAGAAAACTATATATTCACATCCCATCTCATTCTAAACTCTCCTTCCAGTATCGCTAAGCTAAACGTTTGGCAACGCCGTCGTGAGTAAGGTTTGACGTTCAGGAACTAAGGTATGAATGATATGTTCGAGAAGAGGAAAGGGGGCTTTCTACCATCGTATCAACCCAAGCTTATATCAATATCAAGGGCCTGGTGCAGCAGTTTCACAGCATAGGATAACACATATACGAAATGCAATAGCTGTGATATCAAATATTGACCAGTCATTCGCCGCGGTAATATCCCGTCAGGGCAGATCCAATTACCTTCCACTGAAAGATTCATTGGCGGCGTCTAGGATATTGGCGGCAGTCGGGTCAACCTGTGTAAGTTTAAGCCCTACACTGTTCACGTTATGGAGGTTCTCGGGAAACAAGTTGCCATGGCGAAGCCGTTGTCGTTGAAACGGGACGGGCTAGATAGAGTACCGTTGGTTGATGAAAAATATTCCGACTATATAGAAGTCATACAACTACTATTTCCTCCACGGACGGCGTATTTTTGCCGTTCCAACCTCAAGGAGAATGGCTGTCGTTAGGCCAGCAAGATCAAAATCGTATGCATGATAACTGCAGCATTAGTCACTCAGGCATATTATCCGGATTCTGGAGGCGAGCCAAGCAAAGCAAGAACCAAACTCGGTATCATCAGGTAGCGAGGAGGATCGTTTGGCCAGTCTGGATAACGGCGCATTATGCATTGTGTTGGGGCCCAGCCGGAAAAGCCGGCCAACCATAGGAATTGTGTATGGCCAATACAGGTTTTAAGTTCAAGGCATTGTGTTCAACGACGAATGTCTCGGAACAAAGAATCAAGGTTCAAATCCTGTCACTCCTCATTAGCAAGTGTAATTCACTGGGCGGAGATGGGGGATAGGTAAACAGGGCAGAGCAGAGTAGAATCGCATCTATGTTCCAATATCAACTCTACTATCGTCAGCTCCGAAGATCTATCCGCGACCTAAGGTACAGTACCTAGGACCGCTATCATCCACAACCTACTAATGATAAGCCGCCGCTCTATTTTAGCCTACACGAAAACTCAACTTTGATCGTCTCAACTTGTTTTTTTGTTTTGTTTTAGCGTCTATTTTGCAGACCCTATCTCGAAACTTGTCCCATTTGATAGAAACACCAATTCCATGTCACAAGATGGGCAATTCGACAAGAGCAAAATGCCATACCTACATACATATGCATTCCAGGTCCTCGCCTTCAGGCCTCTCTCAACATCTGTCGACTGAGGTATCATACCCTGGGGGTTGGGAGTGATCAAACTTAGCAAATCTATCAACTCGTGGAGGGTTGGTAGGGTGTCGTCTTCGGAGCCAAGCAACTAAACGAGCTTGGATCTTGTGCCTTATTCGTTGGGGCTTTGCATAAAGACTGACAGCAAGTTTTTCACAAAAATGGCGTTTGTGCAGCGACCCAAGCCGAGTTGGACAAAGGGCCGATCATAAGGAAGCATCGAGATTCAGAATGGGAACCTTAGATGTGGCTGAGCTTGCACCCGACATAATAAGTATCGGTACCGCACCGTACCATGTCATGCTGGATTTATGCGCCTTGTTGAAGAGACAACACCAGAGATGGTGTGTGGGAGCCACTAACACGAGATAAAACAGGGGCGAGACAACCATCGACAACGTCAAGATGACCTGGGAATTGCTGAGAGAGGCCTATAACAGGAGGCGATTAGCTGCTAGGGCTCCATTCCCAGCTCCCCAGCCTCCCCTGCCTTTCAAGAGCCTGTGCTGTCGACCGACCGACCACCTTTTCCTACTCAACTCTAGTGCTCCCCTTTGTTGTGCTGCATTGCACCTTGGCTCGCACCACAGGCTACAGCTCAAATCAGTTCAGCTCACACAGCATGGGACAAAAATGCACAAACACGGAGCCTCAGAAGTCAAGACGTGGCATGGCATCAATAGCGCCATCCAGATGCCCATGATAGTTCTTGGCTTTAGTCGGTCGAGACCAACTTTGTGCAAATATAATCAACTACTAACGTTAGAATGTGTATTACTCGGTACTCTGTACAGAGTGGGATACCTGACAGGATGCCGTCCAGTGTCTATTGGAGGAGCCATTGAGTTTAATGGCTTAGCCTCCGGCTTACGACGATTACTGTGAAAACCATAAAAGCCAACATCATCAGCTACACAGGGTGGTAATTGGATTATTAGCCTCGAATGAGAATTCAAGGTACCGAACCTTGGTGCAAGCGGTTGCAACTCTGCAGCTAGTATTCTCCCTCATTGGGCCACAAAGCTCCTGTATCCTCGTAAATGGTAAGCAGCAGATGCAGATGCAGATGTACTGTATGTAGAGAGCCCGTATGCATGTCGTGGCCGTCACTGCAGCAGTAGGCCGGGGAGGAAGGGGAAACGACGCGTCATGACCTGGTGATCTGGTGTGTCTCGATACTCTCCGAGTATGGCCTAGGGGAAGGCCTCTAGGCCTCTCTACCTAAGGTCAGCTCTCGTCTTCAGAGGTGCTGCTTGAGATCTGATACAAACAGTTTCGGCAGTCGTAGAGACTCCATGTTGTAATGTTGAAGTTGTACGCGTATGCAATCGCCTCCAACTGGCCCTAGTCTGTGTATCAATTGTTCATCTATACCAATATCGGTGTGGTGTTGAGCACCAAATCGTTCCTTTGGTTGGTTTTCATAATGGAGTCGGCGAATACGGAAGCTGCGACGAGGCCGATTCCTACCAACTTAAACACGAACATCATCCCATCCCGACCGATGGGAAGGTGCCCAACTAAAGACCTTAATAGAAGCATATCACCTCACTTAAAAACCTCTTGGCCTCTACGTAGTTTCCCCTCATTCTTCCTAAAAAGCTTCCTCACTTTTCACCAAGCAAAGTCCTCGCTTTCTCACTCTCGCTTCCTGTGCCTACTCTTTGTTGTCTTTCGTTTACTGGTTTTACGCTGAAGCTATTATCGATTCGAACCCATCTACAGGGGCAAATCGCTATTCAATAACCTATCAAGAACCTACCTACCTAGACATCTCACCGGCGCATTCACGAGTAATTGGTCAACGAGCAGGATCCCACTAATAAATCAACGCTTCCTCCTACGACTTCGACTACACATTGGCCATACCCAGATTTCCAACAAACTGCATCTGGCTTCGCGGCATTAGCTCGATATACAGTCGAACCCCCATGCTGGCTTAAACAACAATATTCAATTGCCCCCGGCCTCTGAGAAATTTCCAACTCCGTTCCATCACCTTTTTAGTGACTCGACAACACGCGAGGCCCACTGTCGCCTGGACCCCTGTCCATCAAAAGCGAGCACTATTAAGAGTCTCAGTAGCAAGCCACTCCGGACGATTCTTCCGATCAGTTTCAACGTGGCACGGCTCAATTCCCCTGAACTTCACGCCAGCCGACACTAGAAATTTTCTAATTAACAGTGACGTCAAGAAAGCAACGGGAAAAAAGAAACCAATCGAGTAATCGCCCAGGCCCAACGCAAGCACTTACGAAGCACTGGACTTTTTTTCAAGATCCCTTCTCCGACGGATACCCCAACAAAGTGATAAAAAAAGATCAATCAAAGACGAAAGGGGATAAGCTCAATACTCAGGCACTGCCAAAGAAACAACAAGCAAGCCAAAAAAGCGGCAGTCACTTTATGAGGATCAGCCCCCAGCACGCCGATCCCACATCATTATCACGCAGCCGCAGGCATTAGCATCAAAACGCACCCGGCGCCGCTCTAGCTCGCATTTGAACACGGCCTGATAAAGAAAATAGCGATTCGCTTTCCCACATCCCGGTCAAATTTATCGGACTGTTTCACGGCCAGGGACAAGGGCAAGAACTCAGTGCCTTTCTACGGATACATCGCATCGTTCTCTTGCGCTGTTGTCCGGTTGTTCAAAATTAAAGTACCAGTCCAGGCCAAGACCACAGCGCCAACGAATGATCATATCGTCCCGCGTACGGAGTCAGAGACACCCGTAGCCACCGGCGACACATTATACCTCTCACCTCTCACCTCACTTTGGCGTGCAGAGTACGGTATCATCGCCTTGTCTCCTTAGCCACTCGTTCTTTATAAATCCTGTCGTACCTGGCTCTTCTCTTGCTGTGCAGGCGCCCGCCCACGAGCCATCCCCACCCTTTCCCTAAGTACCTACCTATCTACTGGGATCTTGTCTCATACGATACGTACCCCCAAACTCCGACGCAACCGGGCCACACTATCGCTCGAAAACCCAGCCTCTCATCACAGCTTTCTACGCCAGCAACTCTTAATAAATCTCCACCTCCCAATATATTCGTCCCAGGATCCACGATAATTCCTGCTCTTCCTTGCTAGTAGCTGTTTGGTCTGGTTTCGGTCTTTTCTCCCCGACTGTGTTGCTCCTTGCAATCTCCAGTTTCTTATCCACAATCCCCATCGCATCGGTCGATTGCCTGCAACTCTCCACCCGCCTTATCACGCTGAGACTCTAATCGCCAAGCCAGGGCCTTTCTGAGATCCATTGCGGCCAAGCACCACATCAAATAAAACAGTCGTCCCTCCAAGCGCCGCGACCATGGCTACCTCCACTGAACAATATCGCCAATATCCACCGCCGCCTTCGAATTATCCGGCGCAGGATCATCAACAGCAGCAATATCAACAGACTGCCCCTGTCTCGCCGCGCAAAGGTTCGCAGAATCCGCCAGCCCACAACCGAACCTTCAGCTTTCATTCTCAAAAGTCGCATAAGAGTTCTGGTAGCAAGGACTTGCAAGAAACCCACGCCGAGAAGGAAGCGAAGCGTTTACATAGCAAAGCGGATCCCACGTTAGCCATAAGCGAAGCAGAGCCATGTATGTTAAGACATCTCCTGAGTCTGCAACAGGAAGTTGAGATCGCCTACTAACACTACAACAGCTGCCATCGCTGCCATGATGACCGAGTCGAGGTTTGCCCCTCTGCGGTCCATGCAACACAAGGATGCCTTCGGCAACTCTATCGGTGGGTAGACTCGCTAGCAAAGACAACATGACACCACTGACAACCCATATAGCGGATCCCGACAAATCGAACCCGACTCGAAACAGATGGGAGCGCCCATTAGACACTATCCGTAGTTTCGAGGCCGCAATCGATGGTGGTTACTCACGCAAGTCTCTCTACCGAGCGGGTAAGTTAGATGTCTTGCATCAAATTCAGTCAACTTATTAACGCCGCACAGAAACGGATTCACAGGCCAACTGGAACAGGCGGAATAGTTCTTACAACAGTCAACCTCGCTTCCCTCGCGACAACTACTACAACAATCGCCCCGTTTCCTTCAAACCGGAGAATCAATTTGAGAATGGGTCTACCCGAAGCAACTACTTCGATGGGCAAGCTTATAGCAATGGCTTTGGCACTGGTCCATCTCGGCAACGGATGTCTAGAATGCAGTCAGATCCACAGTACCAGAGCGGCCCCGATCAGAATATCTATCCTCTCCCCCACAAGGACCGATCATACGAGACGGTGACTTCTGCTGCGGGTAGTGGCAATTCGGATCACGCAGGCTATCAGACAGACCCTACGAGCAGCGACAACAGCTCAATCGATCGGACGATGCCGGCTAAGCGCCGCGAGCCATTCAATGAGTATGCGTCCGGCTCATATCAGCCGCAGCAGCCAATCCAGTCGCGCCCTTGGCCAGCATCTGGTTCCGGGGTGAACAATGAGGGACAACCTCAACCACCACCACCTTCGCATTCGCATCCTCCTACGACACAGGCTCAGGCCTCGATTCCACCGCAGAAACAGAAGAATACCCTTTTAAGGAGGACATCAACTCAACAGTCAACACACCAAGATCAGCAAGCAGCTGGCGGGGACAAGCGCAAGAGTTGGTTTTCTCGTAGGTTCAGCAAAAACTCTTGAAGAACCAACGTTCAGTAATGACTATCAACGTTTGAAACGCACACGAAACAAACTTTATTATGCAACTACTTTCATTTGTCGATACCCGTTTTCTTTGATATTCAACGTCGAATGGCACGATCGAACAGTACTTAAAACGCCTGTACTATTCGACGGATTTGGCGATGGACCCCTGGAGTATGCTGCCATGCCTCGTGATTCGTCCCTCTTCTAGGGCAGAGCAGCAGATACTGTTTAACTTAGGTCAGATTGGTTTACAGTTGTGACGATACGGTTTAATTTCCTCTATGGAGTAAGGCGAAGCACTTGAGTTTTGTTACGGAATGGTACATTAGCAAACGGAACTGTACGAGGCGTTGGCAGGTTAGGCCTTGTGTAGCCAACCCTTTTGAGGGTATCCTTGAGGAGCAGGGCAGAGGATGAATCTACCACCACGATCATCATTAATTATAGTCACAATTAAGACGTACATAGCATATACACGTGGCTGTAGAGGTCATCCAGACATGATGGTCGGCCCAAGCTAGCGAGGCATGGTCATAGAGATGACGTGAGAAAATAATTGAGACGGCTACCCCCTGAGACTCTCATCTTGCCGGATAGAAATTTATGAAAGAGTGAATCAACTTTATATATGACGCTGCGTCTACTTGTCCTTCTTGCTCTCTGGCTTTTGTTTGTCCGACTGGTCCTCTTTCATAGCTACAATAATGTATCCTACAAGGACGACATTGGCCAAGACAGCAGCTAAGCCACCAGCAAGAGAAGAGTTTCCTGTTTGTGATTAGTCTCGATGATGACAGGCCTGAGTGTGAAAAGATATACCACGAAAGACAGTATTAACAGTGAGGAAATAGGAACCAATGGGGACCACAATCATGGCAAAAGTGAATGCTAGAAGCTTGTAGATGACATGGCTGTCAAAATCGTCAGTTTAGATTGATGTGATCGATGTAGTGTAGTGCATAAGATGAGATAGGTGGCAATAATGGTGGTTTGAGTAAGGTAAATAGATAGAAAAACTTACCTGGGAACGGCGGGAGCAGTAGTAGAATGCTCATCAATGGGATCATCCTTGTCGAGGAAAGTCTTTTCAGTAGCAACGATGCGTCGGGTGGCCATTCTGAAAGTGTACGAGAGGAGTGTTAGGCTCGGTATCGTCTTCAGTGCTGTAGTCGAGTTGAGGATACTCAATTGAGCTGTGAAGGTTAAGGTAGAGGTGGGCCCCCACTTGCACGTGCGACTAGTTAGGAGATAATTAGGAAGCACTTAGCACGAGATGATCAACGCGCGCCGTCAGATAGAAAATGTGGAATTCTTTGTTCTCACAATGAGTTGAGATCCATAAAGAAATCGTTATTCGACTAATTGCCAATTCAACCAGACCATCCTTGTTTTTCTTCCCCTGACTGATTCAATTGACTCCTTCCAACCTTCGTCTTTCACTGACGCGAAGTTGAATTTTCACGTGACTTCGTGATGCAGTTGATGCGGGTCGCGTTAAAGATTTGAGTGCACTTCAAAAAATCTCCACCTTCACTCGCTCACTTCACGCCCCTCCAGGATTTTGGATTGGGATCCTCCTGGCACTTGCAAACACCATCATCTCTCACTCTCCGACTTTAAACCCGTCTTTTCTTGATTTCTTCTCCTTTTATATTAAACATTCTCCTTAATGACACCGGTCTGCCACTTTCATCCAGTGCTCTGTTTTCTGTTGGCCGAACGATAAGAAGGGCAGAGAAGAACAGACCAAACGCTCAATCCGTTCACTTGTAGTGGTAGCCCCCGCCCTAGACGATCCAAAGTACTGCTAGCCTCCGGATTTTTACTCCTATTGTTTCGTATGCCCATAATAATTCACCTACAATTATAATGGCACGAAGCTCCTCACCCTTGCCAATCCGGCATTCAAACGCTCTACCTCGCACCCCATCGCTCGCTCGCAATACAATAACCATTGACGATGCCGATGAAATAACGGACACAATTCCCTGCTCACTGTCCGCCTTTTTTCGTGACCGAGATACTACAACACAACCAACACAAGTCCTTCAGAAACCTGGACTTGCACCAATGCGAAGCTCCTCTCCTGCAAGCAGCATTGTGGAAGTTCCTGCATCATCGCCCTTCCAACAACCTAAAAAGCCTACACCTCTGGGTAACACTCTTGGTAGCAGAGTTGCCCCCCTCGGTACCTTTTTTCGTCCTCCACAACGGCCTCCTCCTGCAATGACCAACAAGCGACCGGCTGTTGAGCCTATCAATCTCATCTCGGACGATGAGGACGACCTCACACCTCCCCGTGGCGATATTCGACCGACAACGTTTAAGGCACAGATCTCGGCATTCGCTTACAATCCCGAACCAGAGAGCTCGGAAAAGACCATCAAGACTAAACTCCGACAGATCTATCATGTGTTCGGAGAAAGAGTGCCCTCGCACAAGGCCAAGGAGGCTTTGAGTGCATGCAAAAACGATCTCACAGAAGCAATAGATTATCTCGAAAAACAAATGTTTCAGTCCAAACAGCCGGCGTCCAACCCTAAACCTGGCAAACGTCTGATTAGCAAGGCGGCTCTTCAATCATCAGCAGCAGCGAGCAGGGCCAACTCCCGCTCACGCACAGCATCCCTCAGCCCTGTAAAGAAACCCCGACGGCGACTAGTGCAAGGTCTCCGAAAGTCCTCAATCCCTTCGTCTCCGGCATTCCCCTCATCTCCTCCCGCCCATGCCTCAAGCGACGATCCCCTAATTATTGACCTTGTTGACGATGGGCAGGAGGATACGTATCAGGCGGAGGCATCGCCAGAGCCTTCAAACGACGAGGATGATCGGGTGCTGACTTGTCTCAACACAAGCACTGTTCAAGAACTAGCTGCCATGACAGGCATGAAGGAAGAGCAACTTACTTGCATGATCGAGAAGCGACCTTTTGACGACATCTCCAAGGCTAGGCGTGTCACCGTCGGTAAAAAGCCTGGCGCTCGAAAGGCTTCCAAAGTCAGCATTGGAGAGAATGTTGTGGAGGCTGTCGAGGTCTTTATTGATGCAGTTGCCGCAATCGACAATGTTGTTGGCAAGTGTGACCGCGATGCCAAAGATATCAGACAGCAGCTTGATACCTGGGATATCGATACATTTGGGCATAGCAAACGAGAGCGAAGCCAAAACTCGGACGATCTGCCTCCAACCCCTACAAGCATCAGTGCGCCTAGATACGTGCGCCCGCCTATTGCCCAACAGCCCAAGTACATGGATGGGCATTGCCAGATGAAACCGTTCCAGCTTGTAGGCCTGAATTGGATGTCCCTCCTCTACAAGTTTCGCATAGGCTGTATTCTTGCCGATGAGATGGGGCTGGGCAAGACCTGTCAAGTCATATCACTCATTTGCCACCTTGTTCAGGATTATGAGGAGAACAAGGGAGGAAAAGGAACCCGGCCTTGGCCCAATCTCATTGTTGTTCCCCCAAGCACCTACAACAACTGGCTAGGAGAATTTGAGAAATTTGCTCCAGACCTCTCGGTGATCGGATACCGAGGCTCTCAGGCAGAGCGAGCTGAGATCGCATATGAGATCGAACATGATCCTGAAGCCTTCCACGTCGTACTTGCAACATACTCACAGATTAACAACGACGCGGATATTGAGGCTATGCAGTCTATTGGAATGCACACTGCCATTTTTGACGAAGGCCACAAGATGAAGAACCCTGAGACCAAGATATACAAAGATCTTCGCCGTATTTCTGCATCGTGGAAAATGCTCCTCACAGGTATGTTACCTCTGGTCCTCTCGATGGGTCTTTTTTGCTAATGTCGTATAGGAACTCCTGTTCAGAACAATTTGTTGGAGATGACCTCACTCCTCAATTTCATAAACCCCGATATCTTCAATGGCTGCATGCAACACATTCAGTACATCTTTAGCCAAAAGGTCACTATCAGAGACGTCTCAAACGGTGCTTTTCTGTACAGTGAGCGTGTTAAGCGAGCCAGAACTATCTTGGAGCCGTTCATCCTTCAGCGTCGAAAGGATCAAGTTTTGTCAGATATGCCTTCCAAGATCTGCAATGTCGTCCGCTGCGACATGGACGAGAACCAGAAACAAGTGTATGCCGAGTATGAGGAGATGTTCAAGCTTGAGCCGTCCAAGCGCGTCACAAAAGTCCGTGGCCGTGGAAATGACCAGAACAATTGCTGGATGCAGCTTCGAAAGGCAGCACTTCACCCGCTCCTTTTCAGGCGCCATTTTGATGACAAGAAGGTCGAGAAGATGGCTCGAATCCTGATGGATAGCGTTTCTCAGGATGAACTCCGTCAACCCGACATAAAGCATCTAATCCAAGAACTCAAGGATTCTTCAGATTTTGGACTTCACCTCTGGTGTCGTGACTACCCAGGCCTTCTCGGAAAGTTCGACATCCTTCCAGAGACTGAGATGGACAGCGGAAAGGTGAAGAAACTTCTCCAGCTCATCAATCAGTATCAGGAGAAGGGTGACCGAGTCCTTGTGTTCAGCAAGTTCTCTCGCGTCATTGAGCTGCTGCAAGAAGTGCTCGATCAGCAGAATATTCGGCATCAAGTCTTGATGGGGAGCACCCATGTTGTGGAGAGACAGACGCTGATTGACGAGTTCAATGATGACCCGGATATTCCAGTGTTCCTGCTCACAACCGGAGCAGGTGGCACAGGTATCAACCTCACGGCTGCAAACAAAGTCATCATCTTTGACCAGTCGGACAACCCTCAGGATGACATCCAGGCCGAGAACAGAGCCCATCGGCTTGGTCAGAAGCGTGAAGTCGAAATCATTCGACTTATCGCTTCCAACACTATCGAGGAGCTTATCTACAAAGCTTGCCAGAAGAAGATCGAGCTCGCGAACAAGGTCACTGGTGTTGTGACTGACGAAGATCCCGGTGTGACAGAGCAGACCCTCGAGACAGAGGTCCGCAAGATGCTCATGGAGGAACAAATGACGCCTCCATAGGAAGGGGGGATGTTCTCCTGAGCAATTGTCCAAGAGCCCGCACCTTTCCCTACACATCCATATATTGTGTCACATTTTTCTTCACGATCTACCTCTACTGTAAGAACTTGATTCTCTGCGCTGCATAGCAGAGCGGCTTGTGTATCAACCTCGTTGGCTTTTGCGTTGCATTTTACGGTTTGCTTGAACGGCTCATGCCCCTGTCTTCCTCCCAACATCGTCACCACATAATCATGGCGGTTTCGTGACTCGGAGCACAGAGGCACAGTGGTTCTTTTTTTCTTTCCTTTTCTTTTCAAAGCGCTATAGACGGTTTGTACGGTTTACTCATAATACTTTTACGAACTTGATGGCATAGCAGGAAGCAAGGGGTGTACAAGACGGATTGCTACGGATTCTAGAAGTTCATGGTATTGCTAAGATATTACCATGATTAGGTACGCATAAGACCATAGATGAAGCATCAGAGCATAACAGGTGCTCCAGGAGATTAAATGAAATTCATATCACATGAAACTGCACTATCATTGCACTAGGTAGATTGATTAATCTGGTTTCATTAAACAGACACTCATAAAAAGGAGAATATCTAATTTCAATTCCGCATCAACAATAAACAACCTTCACGGCGTTACCCAGCAACAGCTGTAACCCCCCCGTCCCATCCCCGGGCCCAGGCGCACGCTAAAGGCGAGAGATCGAACAACGGAAGAAGGATAGAAGGCGAGAATGAACAGACCCTGAAGTCACCTACCTAATGTGGAATGAAATCCGCACCTCACACTCACTCAACATCGTGATACGTCCAAGTGCAACTAATATACAGAGACTCGACCACCTGGTACCTGAACTACCTAAGGTACCTCCTAGGCAAGGTACAAATGATGATTCTCTTTTTTTTTGTTTCTTTTTTTTTTTTTTTCCATAAGCATATAGGAAACTTCCTACTGCCACCAGTTTTCAATTAACCGAATCTGCTAAGCACTCCTGATGTGTGTTTGTTTTCCAACAAGCCACCAAAACTGTCTGACTCGACAATCAAGTCCAAGCTCGGAATTCAACTCTGACTTCGTGGTGTGAAACGTACAAAACGGACTTAGGATGATGAAAATTAGGACAAGTACCAAATCTCATGTATACTGATGCCCGATTCGATGGTCTGTTCGTGATTTCCGGAGAGACCGTGCGCCTGGTCCATGAGGAATGCGGGATGGGCGATAGGCGACGCACGATGTACCATGGAGGGATAAACATGCGGGTGAAGAATGCTTGAGCTGAAGAGATATTTTTGATCTACTGGCACAGTTTGCTTCATTCCCCAGCACCTGAACATTCATCTCGTATAATTCATTATACCTGTAATTTTTTTTGATAGGATTTCTTGATAAGCCAGCCACGATAATAGTATTGGAACAATATGTGGAGGCTGGCGCACGCAATATTGAACCCTGATGGAGACCGTGATGGTGTGTCCGAGAACCCTGTGTTCAAATTCACTGCGACCTAGACTAGAGTAGCGAGGATGCACAGGGGACACCAGTAGGCAACATTAAGTGAAATGTGGAACTTTTGACGTTCCATTGTAGATTCTTGATGTCTTCTATAGTACCAAATCCCGATTCTTGGCCCAAAAAAAGCAAATGTGAAACTGAATAGACACGCATTCACGCGTGGGGATATCATTACAAAACTTGGAAGAAAATATCTAACTCCAAGGGCAACCTATTGCCCATGTTATGTCCTGTAGACCTCTTTTCTTGGTGCTCGCTACCGATGATGCTCGGCCGAGACTTGCGCTAAAGATCAAATGTATGAAATCATGTACGAGAAAATATTCTGGTAGATCCAATTGGAGTTGCTTAGTGTCCTGGTCGTGACTTGAGACCAATGTCACCATTGAGCAACAGCGTCTTCCAGCGGCGGTCGACAGCATGACGATCGCGGCCGAGATTTCGGGCGCAGTCTTGCCATTCTGCCTTTGACAATCTAAGCTTCTCTAGCACGATTTCAATGAGAATACGATCGTCCTCGGCGCTCCAGTCCTCTTCATCGGAGGAGTCTTCCTCTCCAAGAAGATGTCCGCCTTGTCGAAGATGCATATTGTGGAAGTCGGAACGGTCGAGGCCGAGAGGCAGCTGCTCAGGAGCAATGCGTGTGCGCTTTGGCGTTGAGGGCGCCGCTTGCTTGGTTGAGCGGCGCAATGGTGACTCGCTGCCAGACTCGCTCGCTGATGAATAGCGTTCCGCCTCCTCGTCGGCAGCACGGCGCCTCTTGTTAAGAGCACGCGGTGCCGCACGCTTGGTTACCTTCTTGGGACCAACTGGCTCGCGGCGTTGTGGACGTGGACGGAGGCGCAACTTCAGAGGAGGTGCTGCATGGGCGAGCGGTGGAGTTGGTAATTGAGCGAGCGAAGGAGTCGGGCGATGATTGGTGATAATAGGCGCAGGTGTTGATAGTAGTGATTGGAGCGACCGACAGGTGGTCATGATATTGGCGAAAGATGCGTGCGACGAGAAAGCCGGAGGGCTGGCAGGAGGCGAGAAAAGAGAAGGTTGCAGTCGAGAGTGGGTTGAGTGCGACGCATCGCAAGGCAGCGCGGACGGAAGAAGCATAGTAGCGAGTTTCGGTTATTTGGTATGAAATACTGAAGATGCGAAATGTGATCGCAGCGACTATTGTTGTTGTTTGGTGCACTGGGCGAAGGGCGCAGCGGTGGTTGGCGTGTGGTGCGATTGCGACTGGGATAGACGACGCGGCCAGGCGCAAAAGTATGGCGGGCAGTTTTTTTGACGATACTTGTAAGTGCGCGCGCGAGATTGGTGATGTGGATGATCGAGTCGATTGAGAGATGAAGAGGTTGCGATGTGACTATTAAGAAAGTCGAGAATGCAAACGATATGGTGTTTGTCTGTTTGTGTTTGTGTTGATGTTGTTGTAGGGAGAAACTGAGTCTGTTGTCGGAGTGAAGAGCAGGAAATGCGGTGGTTGTGGTGGGAATTGGAATGAACGGGGGGTTGGTCAGGCAAGTGGCATTGGAATGGGATGGGAAGGGGCAGGGGACGCAGTGGCCTAATATGGATCTGGATGAGGTGTGGTGTGGAAGTGAGCCTGCGGGTGTCACAAGAAATGACCCCATTTTAATAAGAGCTTATAATCTTATAACTTATAATATAAACCTATTTAGTAAGAAATAAAATATTAAAAAAATACTATTAAAATCTTTAAAATTTATAGATTTATAAGATACTTTATTTATTTATTTACTTATATTATTTTATAGCTTTAATCTAGTAATAACTAATAAATAGGATCTAGGTATTCTAATAAGCTATAAAAGTATTAATAATAAAGTCTCTAGCTAGACTAAAGTCTTAATAAACTTAATTAATAAGGTTACCTTTAGGCTATAGTATCTTAAGTAACTTTAATTATAATAAATATATTACTTAACTAGCTAAAGAGCTTTAAAAAGCCTAATAATTAATAAGATCTATAACTCTCTTATAACTTTAACCTTTTCTAATCTATCTATCCTTAAAGATATTTATCTTAATAATTATAAAACTATTAAGAAACTAACTAAGCTTCTATTAAATATAAGTTCTTTACCCTAATATAAGATTAATAATTTTTTTTATAGCTTTAACCTAGTAATAACTAATAAATAGGACCTAGGTATTTTAATAAGCTATAGAAGTATTAATAATAAAATCTCTAGCTAAACTAAAGTCTTAATAAACTTAATTAATAAGATTACCTTTAAGCTATAGTATCTTAAGCAACTCTAATTATAATAAATATATTACTTAATTAGCTAAAGAGCTTTAAAAAGCCTAGCTAAGTCTATAACTCCCTTATAACTTTAACCTTTTCTAATCTATCTATCCCTTAAAGTTATCTTAATAATTACAAAATTATTAAGAACTAACTAAGCCTAGGTTATCTATAAGTTCTTTACCCTAACTACTTTATTTAATTAATAATATTAATCTTAATTATAATTAAGATATTAAACTTAAATAACTCCTAATTAAAAACTATCTACTAATAGTATATATAACTTTTTCTAGCTAGCTATAATAATTACTAAATAATCTATAATAAAGATATTATATTTCTTTAGTAAATAGCTAATATAGCTAGAAAAAAGCTATAAGAGAAAGCTAGGTAGGTATTAGCAATTAGCTACAGTTATTAGATAGATAACTAGCTGCTTAGCTTAGTTATCTTTAAGTATAATATTCTCTACTACTTACTTAAGAACTTTAATTATAGTAAGTAGCTTAAAGGAGAGATATAGTATTTAAGAGATACTTACTTTCTAGGTAAAATAAAATAGTACCTTTATTAGTTAAGAATTAATTAATTTTACTATTAGATTATAAGTATTATTATACTTATATAATATCTTCTTATTAATCTATAAGTAAGAGACTATTTTATAGCCTTAATCCAGTAATAACTAATAAATTGTTAAGGCTTGAATAAAATAGCCTATGAATTCGATATAGGTCGAAGGATAGATGACTGTAATAGGTACAGAAGAGGCTGTAGAAGTCGGAGGGAAAAAGGTTGTAACTGTGTTGTAGATAGGCAT
>SRZU01000312.1:0-19939 GCA_013183765.1 Fusarium xylarioides | reverse complement strand
ATTATAAAAGATTAATATAAAGAAATAAGGTTTTATTAGAGTTTTATTAATTAAGATTTTTAATATTAAAAATCTTACTTTAAATTAGCTATTTTTATTATAAAAGAAGCCTTAAAATAGAAAAAAATAAGAAATACTTATATATTATTAATATTACTATATAGACTTATAGACTTATAAGTTAGGACCTTTATAGACTTAAGTTATAGCGATTTTTCCTGACTTGCAAGTCAGGGGGTCAGACTTGAATTGTGCAAGCCGACTTGAGTTATTGGGAACGTTGATCCATTTTGCAGTGATCTGCACTGCCATGTTAGTGGGGGGCTTCTAGCACACCCTAGTCCCTGAAGATCCTACCCTGAAACGATTTACGCGCCGAGAAAACTTTGTTCAGGCAACGACCCAGTAACTACCAGACTCGTGTCAATTTAGGTGGAATTAATGTGTCTAGCACTATGACCATAGAACACCTAGGCACCATCAATCTCACTTCCCAAGACCCTCCTTTAGACAAGCCTTGAGATCCCCATCAACGCGCCCGAAATACTCTGAGAAGAAGTTAGTAGAAGTACGGGGTGGAAATAGTCGCAATAGATTAGCACTCACCAATTACCTGGTCCTTCATTTTGTCAGGAATATCGCTCAACGTCGGAAGGATATTATGCAAGAACTGCTCTTTTCCCTTTGGCTCTTTGCAGATAATCTTCCACAGCGCTCTAGGCTGCTCAAAGTCCTTGTCGGTGATTGATGTTGCGAAGGCGGTGACATGGCCAGACCAATCCTCGTGGGTAGGCACTTGAACACGTTTGCTCGTACTGACTGGACGAATCTCTGAGCCGACATAGTCTGGGTCGCCTCCGTAGTTACCATTAATCGTGCCGGGGCCGTCGCGGACGTATGGGGCGTAGACTTTGTTGATGGGCTTATTGCAGGGGAGTTGGAAGTAATTGGGGCCGACTCTGGTCATTTATTAGATCTGATACGATGAGAAAGGATGAGTTTACTTGCCTGTAGCGATGAGCATCTGGGTAGCTGAACATTCTTGCTTGTAGTACTTGTCTCGAGTTAGTCTGTGGATGCAAAAGTGTAGGGGTCTATATACCAGGATCTGCAGATGGTCCAATGCCAGGGACCATGTTGGAGGGCGAGAAGCACGCCTGCTCCAAGTCTTGGAAGTAATTGTTGAGCTACGACAACATGTCAGCACCTGAGAACCAAGTATCATGTAAACTTACGTTCTTAGTAAGAGTGATTCTACCAACAAGCCTGAGAGGATACTTCTCAAAAGGCCAGGTATACGTGTCGTCAAAAACGTCAATCGGCGCATCCTTGACCTCATCAGGTTGCATCACCTGGATATAAACACCCCAAGAAGGAAAATCTCCTTTCTCGATGGCTTTGAATAGATCTTTGACGTGGTAGTCTGGCTCTGAGCCTGCTAGTCGCTGAGCTGTGTCTGCATCCATGGTCTTGATTCCATCATCAGGGCGGAAGTGCCATTTGACGTAGACATAGCTACCATCCTAGGTGGTGTCAGCTTGATTTGACGAACTTTGCAATGATCTTACAGCCTTGTTAAGGGTATAAGTGTGAACACTGAAGCCATTGATGTTTCTCAACGACGCAGGAATACCACGCTGTCCAAAGAGGTGCATCAGAGCATGGATACCCTCAGGATTGTTCAGATGAAAATCCCAGAACATGGTGTTATCAGGGACATTCGTCTGGGGATGTCTCTTGTGACTGCGATTCATGGACGGAAACTTGATCGGGTCTCGGATGAAGAACACGGGCAGATCGTTGAAGACAAAGTCCTGGATCCCCTCTTCGGTGTAAAATTTTGTTGCCCAGCCGCGAACATCACGGACAGTGTCGCTTGATCCTTTCTCGCCACCGACGGTTGAGATTCGTGTGAGTAGTTTCGTCTTCTTGCCGATGCCCGTGAGGAAGTCTGCGTCGGTGAGATGGGAGATGGCTATCAAAGAGCCATCAAGAGCACCTGTCCAAAGTCAGGAATACCTATACTTCCCTCAGCAAGTTGGCAAGCACAACTTCAAAATGACAGATGGTATCCAGATCCAGGAGATGCCTGTCAGTTCTGCGATCATGTCACCATGGACAAAGCAAGTTGTCATCCACAACGGTAAAATTCGCTGCAAGGGCTGGGCTTACTCTGGTGGCGGACGTTGGCCCGAGCGCGTTGAACTCTCCAACGACGGTGGCTTCAACTGGTACACCGTTCCACTTGAAAAACTCTCCAAGAAGCGTAAGTGGACCTGGCGTACTTGGGAGTTTGAACTGCCATGTGACGTCGAGGGTTGGGTTGAGATTGTTTGTCGCTGCTGGGATAACTCCCTCAACACTCAGCCGCCTGATGTTCGAACAGCTTGGAACTGGGGTCTTCACGTTACTAGTTCGTGTCATAGGATTTCTATTTATAGCGTCAACAAGACGAGGGAGAGGACTAAGGCTCGTTTGGATGAGTTTGAGAAGAGGGGTATTCCGTTTGGTCCGATCACTGTTCCGTTGGCATTCCCTTCTCAGAGTTGGGATGATTACGATAAGTTCTGGAAGGAGCATGATCCCCGAGATGCGTACGATGAGTAATAGGCCGGAGGATATCATAAGTTATGAAACTTGCGCGAACAAGAATGCCAGCTCGAGAATCAAGATAATCGATTGTAATGTCCATCTACGCAGCGCATCACATAGTTAATTCCTGTCTTAAAAACACCTAGTCACTCTTCTTCCTAACAAGCAGCAAGACACCAGTCATGTCGCCTGTGAGCATCTCCTTGCCTTTCTCCACGCCTGCTTCACTGAGTATCTTCTCAATTCTCCTTCTTATTTGACGAACAACGTCATTCTCCGTTCCGACAGCTTCAGGATGGGCTTCGCGCCATCTGGTAACAGGACTAGCGGTTCCAAGAACCATCTCCACCATATCCAAACTGACTGGCGGCGAATGCTCAAAGAACATTGTATCAGACTCTGGACCAGTACACCATTCTTTGCGCACGAATGACTCTTGGTCAAATACCGAAACAGGCGGATCAAGGGTCCAAGGTAACGGCAGGCCACGGTATAGATCACGGCCCAAAAGGTTACCGGGCAGCATATAGTCTTGAACCAAGTTGTCAAGGTCATCGATCACCTCTTGCACCGCCTCATGAGCGGGCATTGACGGATCCACTCGGACACCTGCCGCTGTCCACAGAGCGACCGTGCCTCCAGGTTTGAGGGTCTTGGCAGCTTGCTCCCAAAATCGCGGCATGTCAAACCAATGGGCACAAGTGGCTCCAGTGATTACGTCGACGCTGCCATCAGGAATCGGATTGGCAAGTTCAGATCCCAGAGACTCAGCTGAAGAGACCTCGAACTTGACATTCTCGAGCGTGGTGATTGATCGCGCAGTGCTGATCATCCCCTCTGAGGGGTCAAGGCCATATGCAGTCTTGAAGTGAGGGGCAAGGCTGCGAGTTGCTGTTCCTGGTCCGCAGCCAACATCAATGAGGGTACCAAATTGGCCAGAACCCTCTTTGTGAAAATTAAGGATTGCATCATAGAGCTTTGGATTGTAGTTTCGACGATGCTCGGCATAGGTTGCGCCTTGCTGGGCACTATACGCCCGGAAGGTCGGGTCAGATGGCTGTTGCGTCTGGCTCATAATGAGGAATGATAAGCGTTCAGAAATTGTTACAAAGATTGATCTCAAAGTTACTTATTTGATTGCAAACGTCTTCATTAAGGACGGTTTATATACCTCGAGGTGAATCACCTAGTCCTAGTCCGTACGGTGAATTATATAGATGCCGTATCCGAGAGTCGGTGGCTCAAATACCCCGTGCTTACGCGTGCTAGAATCTCAGCATCCAATAGCGCATCAGCAAATGCAAAGTCAGCAAGATCATCTTCTGAACGAATATGACAAGTGGCTGGTTTACTCTAAAAATGGAGTCATTGAGAGGCTGTCGTCGAAATGCATACCTAAATAGGCAAAGCGACCTGAGCCCTTTATCTCGGATTCTGTAATTCACCTAAAGCCCTTTTGTGACTGAGAGTATATACGCTGACTCCTACCAAGTAATCTCCAATCAGATTGAATTTTTATGCGCAATATGCTTCCTGAAGTTCTCCATCGCCGGGTGACTCATGTTTAGTTCGCCGGACTTTCGCAGTCTGTTCACAGTCCACGGGGGTCAGAGAATTACCTGAGAGGGAAAGTATTTGCCCCGTATCATACACACTAATAAGACGTCTTAAGATCAATTTATGACTGAGTACTAACTCACGCATATACACATATTGAGCTAGCTAGGCCTTCCGTAATACATAGAACACCCAAAGCTGAGTAACGTACATTGGAAAGATCCAACCTACTTACCCCCAAGAGTACTTGAAAGAATTATTCTTCCATGGAAAGAGAGAAATCTCATTATTTTACCAAAGGAGAATGGGCCTGAAAGACAAGGGCCTCTCGGATGAGTTGGCGTGCCAAAGTGAGCACTTCAGGGCTGCTGTAATAATATGCTAGTAATGGCTCCTGACTAACAACCGAGCATTCTGCTAATCATAGTCGAGCCATGTAACGGGAGCTGCATGTTTGGCTTTTTATGGAACAATTAGTCAGACATCGTGGTATTATCCAGTCCAAGTTGTAGTCTAGATGTGTTATTTGCGGTCGAGACTTGTCACTGAGCGTATATATCAACACCCGGAGCTTAGTCTTGAGTCAATAGTCTGACTCTCGTCATTTTGGCCATGCAATATCCTTGCATTCAATCCAGCATCTTTGTACCAACCGATGATCAGTGAGTACGATATCAGATGAAGATAACCACTACAGCTGGCTGGGATGGAAGACACCTCGCCGGCCCCTATTGGCATCTAATACGAGAAGGTGGCTTCTAGAGTTGATGCTGCTTGATTTCTATCGACATTCATGTCGCATCAGGAGTAGCAATCAGTGAACGAGTCTTTCAAGGGCTGTGATGAAGTAGCTAACTATGAAGACAATGTTCTGCTCCGTTTATCTTTTGCTCTGGAAGCAATTCGGAGAGCTACTGGTTACATGCTACGAGACGCTACGTGATCGTGGTCAGTCTGGATTTTCCAAGCCATAAAGAATAGGACATGAGCAACTTGGAGGTGATAACACCATGCTCTAGTTCTCTCAGACAGCTGCTATGACTCAGAATGTAAAAAGTAAAACCCCGGGCCTCAGTTTGTTCATTCCCCGGCCACTGATAGCTAAATCGCGTGCTTAGATACCTGTTCATCATGCGATTGCTTATCTACCGAACGAGTCAGCTTCTGTATCTAGTCACTCCCTAAGCTGTTGAAGCGATATCGCTGATATGCAGTTCGCAATCTGAAAGAAGCCCTGTACTGAGATAGCTTAGGCGACGAAGAAGAAAAAAAATCCGACTATCATCGCGAACCATGCCTCGGAGTCTAGGTATGTCCGAATACTAAGTATTTCTCTTCAAGTTAATGATGTTCATAATCAACAAGTCGAGCATGTGTTGCTATTGACAGCATCGAAGGAATGTCGGCGAAAACGACAGTTTTGCCGAAGCGAGTCTCGCCGAGAATCGGATCGACGCATTTAGAAAAAAGGGGAGCTCATCGGCCCTGTTTCATAGAAGCGTAAGACCGTGCAAATCCCTGCAATTGCGATCCAAGGATCGTAAAATCTCGTCCGATAAAGGAAAATTCTCTGCTAGGTCAATCCTTGTTCCCTGCTGTCGATGCACGGTTTTGACATCGAACCTTCTGGCCCGGTGGGAACCGAAGTGGTGTCTACACCAAGTTGGACGACATGTTTGAGAATGATAATTGATGATGATTATTCTAATTCCGGTGGGATCCTATCTATGAGCGCTGTTACTCTAGATCCCTTTTGTATCCTTTTGTCTAAACCTGTATCCCGTGGTATCTCTAATAGTACAAACCAATCCAAACCAGTACTCCCAGCTCTAAATAATGTCTATTGATCATCTGCATCCTCGTCCTTTCCGGGATACAAGATATCTCGTACAAAAACAGCTCTCATATTGAATGAGAAGACAATCAGGAATGTGATGACAAGAATGATAGTCATGCCGCTCGCAGCCCAGAGAATACCTTCACACTTGAACTCGTTGCCAATGGAGATGGTAGCAAGGGTGAAACCAGTGTTGGGGAAGACCATTGGCCACCAGCCAAGATGGAAGAACTTTGGTGGGGATGAGACCACTGCGACGACAGCAATAAGGAACCACCACATGCTCAGTGCCCAGAGGAATACCGCGCAGAGCAGAGCTACTGTGCGGACGGTGTCGACGTTGAGAGCAAGGTTGTCAGCTCCAGAGATGGTCTTGGGGAGTGCATTGGCCATTCCGATAAGGGCCAAGGCTGTAAAGGCTGGCGGGCCGACATTCATAAAGAGGCCGGTTCGGTGTTCTCGATTAGGAAGACCAGATTGCATGAGTCGACCAATCATGTGAGCGTACATCATCATGGAGACACAGAAGCCCAGGCCTTGACACGTCAGGCCAGCGAAGATGATTGGAAGTGGGTTGAGGTGGCTCTGGGTGTCCAAGATGACAGTTGCGACGGTACCAGCCAACATGACTGGGAAGATAGGTAGCAGCCAACCTGGCATCATTGTTTGCAAGTTGAAGCTATGTCCTGCAAAGAGGTACGAGTACTGCCAGACAGCTAGGATGAATGTGACAACGACGTAGATCCAAAAGATGGTCTCAGTTGCCCAAACATAAGAGGGGTCGTCTTTGGGAATAACATATCGCTGGGTGCTGGTGATGAGCGAAGCAATAGCCAGGAAGAAAGTTGGGAAGAGGAATGCCTCTCGATGATGCGTAACAGATTTTGTCAAGTCGCCGGGGTTGAACAAGAAGCGACATATCATACCAATACAGCAGAGCGTAAATATGAGAAGATTGATACTGTAAAGCACAGTGCCGATGATTCTCAAGCCGGGGAATTGATGAGGTTGAACGTGAATGAGCAATGCCAAACCGCCTGCACTCATGGGTAGTGTAAACCAAGCCCACGTAAAATGATGCAAGCGTTGTCTAAGGGATAATTGTTGTTGTGAAGGCTCTTCGTCGATACTGTCATCTTGACTGCCCTTCTCAAGTTGTGAGGGATAAGTTTTGGCTGCCGATTTCGCTGTATGATGATTCAGAAATGCCTTGGGGTCGTGTTCAGCCGGTGGCGAAGGAATAGATAAATCGACCGAATTTCGGCGCGTGGGGGTATTTGAGTCCGTCCAAGGGACTTCAAGATCTCGAAGGCGATCCATTTTGTGTTGGTGTTGTAAACGATAGTGTAGTGAAATGCTTTAATTAAGCCGTAGTGAATGCTGATGGTGAATCATGGAAGAAGTATCTGATGAAGCAATTCAGAAATGAAAGTAGCGCGGTGCAGTATTTATAGACCCTAAGAAAAGATAAAGGTCCATGGAGATGCCATTTTTGCAAACCGCTACTAGTCGGCTCATTGTGGTCCTCGCCTAAAGGGGGCCATTACGAAGATTGCGAATCATGACATGGACCAGAATCTCGTGATGAGACCGTGATGGAAGATTCTAAACCCTGCATAACAGTGGGCCATGGCGCTGGAACTGCCGTGGCATTGAGGCTCATTCCAGGGGGTTACCCACTGTATTTCTAGCGGCCGGGTTTCAATGGCATGGATGCGCTGCCCATTAACGTGACGCTGAGGCTACGCGGATTCTGGCCCGGTGCGCCGGCGCCGGTTCCAAATGGTCGGTGTCATACTTTTAGTTTGGGACTAGGGGGGAGATAAGGCCGAGCCTCAAGGTGTTGGTTGTCAAGCAGGTTTTGCTCGCCACTGGGGTCTGGGCTGTACTGATAAGAATGCTGGTGAGGCCTCTTATGAGTCCATAATCATGGATAAGTGTCAATACTGCCTGATATACGATACGAGGTATGGCCTACTTGTCTGACCATACAAAATGCTATTGAGATAACGTTGCGAGGGCGCTGTCAGTCTCACCACGGTCAATGTTCAGAGTGGAGTGCTTCTGACCGAAGCTCGGCGGTCATTCCGTTTCGCCGCCCAACGGCCCAGGATTAAAACAAACCCAACCCAAGGGTTAAAATTAGCTGCCGGGCGCCATCGGGAACATTTGAGCCTCGAACGCCCAATTACACCATTGCTCTCCCCTTTGATGTATAGAGATAAAGGTTTTCTGACGATACCAGCCCAATGCCAAGGATGCAGTGGAGTCCCATTAAGCATTCCGTCGATCTAATCAGTGATGGAGCTCAGGCTGATCATTCAGCTGCGTTTCTGCTATCATTCAGGAGGTTTCACTTGCGTTGCTTTGACGTGAAAATTCTTTTCACCCCTTAAAATGCACAAGGGCCCTTGTTGGCAGACGTTGATATCTTGCTAATCGTCATTCCACGTGCGAAAATTACACGCGTTTGTGAACGTTATCTTTACGTGCACTGATCAATGCAATCAATTAACGAGTCAAGCCCCTCTTGCACAGCGGATAAAAACGGAGAGGTCATTGATTCTTATCCTTATTCCACTTATACGCGAGTTTCTGAAGTTTATCCACATAGCAATTACGAGGACATATGGATATCTAATGTAGTAATCGGCAATATTTATTTATCTTGAGATAGAAGTATCTAAGGCACAGGGTAAAGTGCGAATTTCTTATATCTTAGTTAATATTTAAGAAACCTTAGAGATATACAGGTTGGAGGTATTAAATTACACAAAAGTCTGCAATTTATCCCCGTGCTGCAGTTCAGGAGACCCATAAACAGCTCTACTAATTTATGTTTTCCTGACAATTTGCGATATAAACAGCACGAATTGTGCTAGCTTGATCTACCTACTGAGCTGTGGAATAAGCAATACATTAGATGTAGTTCAAACAAGCTTGCAGCTATCATCGCGCCGCAGCGACTTATCGCAGGACAGTAATTGCTTCGATAGAAATTGAAGAAGATATACCATGTCTACTCATGTAGCCTGAGGCAATCTCACATTTCCCAAGCTATCTACAATTACGCGCAAACAATATTGTAGCTTCCATAGGTAATAAATCGACCATAGCAAAATTCTGCACCGATATTATCAGAGCCAGTAGAACAGGTTGTGTCTTTGTATAGTCCGACTGTTACACCGATCACGAAACTCTGATTAGTTTTTTGTGGTTGGAAAAATCATACGGGACGTACCTACCTGCACAGTCATTATTGATATAAGATATGTAAACAGAGTTGACAGCCTTGTCCGTGGGAAATGTGTGACATTTGTCGGTATCCTCAGAATAAAGATTGAAGTCTCCCATGCTTTCGGCGGTAGTGCAGCTATCGTCGCCGAATATTTGAAAATGAGCGAGTGATGCTTCGCGAGGAGAAATCAGTCCACCAGCGGCCTGTGAGATGATGGCCATAACAGAAGCCAGGAAGAGAATAGAGGACTGCATGATTGATGGTGTTTTGAAGGTTGAAGGTTTAGTGCAATAAGGCGAGTAATAAAGCGAATGTTATCTGATGGTAAGAGACAACAAAGACGAAGGATGGATTGCAGGCGGTATTTATGCTATCTTGAATGCATCTGAAGGCGGCAGGCAAGTAGATTCAATATTGATGACTAGACTAAATACATCTGCAATCTCAGCTAAGGAGTACATCAAGTCTTGAACAGAGTTAGACATAGGGCAAGTATTTTTTTAACCAAATGCCCTAAGTAATTCCGACGTCAGGCTCGTATAACCTTAGGTGTGTCGATCGTTGCATATATCTAGCCGTCCTAGCCGTCTTACTAAAAATAACAGATTATGTCTCACCGCAAGGCAGCTGACAGTGAGATTTTAACATTTCATGACATCAGGATGCTTTTAATCAATCACTCTCCTCGTATAGACGACGATCAAAGTGATGTATCATACCGAGCTGACTACGAGGATCGATAAACTGAGACAACGGCTAAAGATAGACAGAAAATATTCCCGTCAGTATTATTCTCGTTGAACAGTAATTTCGCATTGTGCGCTTTATTGTTAGTATGAATTGATTCAACTGGCTCTTCCATATCATGAAAGCTATTTTATACTCTTACTTTAGGCATTGTAGTATAACGTCCAAGTTGTGACCCAGATGGGTTATTTGCAGTAATGTTCCTCACGTGATGACTACCCTACCAATAACGCGAAGATAATTTCCAAATCAACAACGCCAGCTTCATCTTACCATCTTTAATTACTTCGACAATACCAAAATGGCTCATCTATCAACTCCACGTCTACCCAACGAATTGATGGGACTCGTGTTCGGCCAATTTTGTCTTCACTGTGAAGATGCCTACAACGAATCTTGGGACCGGAGGCCACTTCGACCCATAGAATCTGACCGAAAGCTACAACAGGCCAAAGCTAAGCCTTGGTACGCTATCGATAGACACGCTCTCTGCTCGCTGTCCTTGACCTGCAGACAATTCAGGGGCGTTGCGCAACCTATTCTATATCATGAATTCGTTTTGGGCAATGGTGATCAGTGGGAAGATCGCCTTGCGCCATTTATTCGTACCCTGGCTCGTCGACCTGATCTTGCCCGTCTTGTCAAGGTCATTCATATCAGCCACCACACATTGAGTACCTCAGAAGACAAAGAGCAGTCTCGCCGAAATGTTCTTCTAGAGGCAGTCAGCGCTATCGGTGTAGATCTCCCAGCGGCGTGGAAGAAACGAGTGGAGATTTGGGACTCTATATGTCTGTCGGAGAAGTTTGACTGGCCAGATGTCTATCCCATATTTAGCGAGTTTTATCTCGATGATCATCCCAGAATGACAGAGAAGCAAGGACGGCAACTCCGGAGGGCAATGACACAGAAGTCGATGCCCAGCCGCCGCTGGATGAACGCCGAACTGGTAGCGATGCTTCTAGCTCACACGCCAAATATTGATATTATCAGTATTCAAAGCAGCCCTGGCTGGCCAACGTGCGGCATTGCAGAGTCTTCATTGCCTGCGCTTGGTATCACTCATTTGCCAGTCAAAAGGTTAGACCTAGGCATGCTGGCTGGGCCCATAATTAAGATCTCTGACAATCTTGAGACCCTGAATTTCCAGGGATACATAAGTAACCTGAGAAGTATAAAGATGGAAATGCCTTGTTTGAAGACTTTGAGGATCATAGATGGCTCTCTATCAGCTGAGCGACTATCAAACGTTCTGGAAGGCTGCACCAGAGGTCTAGTTTCTTTTGAATATGAAGCCGGACAAAGACGATGGCAGGAGAATGTTGTGGGTGCCTCATATGCCATCACCGTATTCATCATAGTATTAACTCATACTCGCAGCGGGCTCCAGATCCGATCTTCCAATTGTCTGATGCGATTGACTCACTCCAGCGCCATAAGAATACCCTTCAGATACTCCACCTGGATCTCAGTGCTAGACCTCGCGATATCAGGATAGTCAAGCAAAGAGCTAATATGAAGGACTTCACAGCACTTCAACATCTCTGGATCAACATTCTTCTGCTATTTCCCAACCCTTTCCGCCCGACGTTGGAAAGACCAGTCGTTGCGGAGAAGTCACCAGCCGATGCGGAGGTATTAGTGGAATTCCTTCCCCACTCCATCGTTTCGCTCGAAATCTATTACGATATTCAATGCCTCGTGAGGAACGCTCTACATGGGCTCCCGGCAGTGAAAAGTGAGAAGTTCCCGTTTCTGAAGAAGGTTGTCTACGGACCAGGGGGTAGAGGAAACCTCGGTCAGGCATTTGAAGCGGAGGGTGTCAGTTTCAGTACCACGGTACAACATTTGTGTCAGGCGAAAACTTATCTTCAAGGGCTGAATACAGACAGTCGCCTTGAAATTCCTGATAGGGACAGCGACGACGGGCTGTGATATGCGGAATAATAAAGAGACCAGGGCTGGGTTCAAGATTTACTGCATTCATTCTGGGCATGTATTCTAATTAGAATTCGGACTTTGCGATCATGTTTGAACCACTGACAAAAGTCACTTTTGTTCGCCAAACAAGATGCCCGTTAGAGGATGGTACATGCATATGCAGAGCTTGGGCGTAAAGGTACAGCTTAGTGATCGTTCACAATCCACGGAATCATTGGGTGTTAAGTAACGGTCGCAGGCTCAACTACACAACATTAGCAACATTCCCTTCCTCTTAAAAGTCATGTTTACGAATAGCATTGTGGTTTCAATAGTAGGTCGTCACAATCCGGTGCCCGTGTGGCCGCTTCAAAGGATCGACGTCATTGCCTGCAAGGGTGAAGTATAAAAACAGTCTTCTTGGTCTTAACATAGGCGGCAAACAGTGATGGACATCTTTTATCATTCAGCAAAAATACCATTGGTTTTAAACAAGTATTATTCGAGGTAACATTCTAATTACATGAGCTTGACCCATGCATTACTCATAGCCAGCACGGGCTACCATTCCTCCAGATAATCATAATGGGGTATCGATGGTGCGACTAAGAATGCGAAAGGATTGTGTGTTTTCCAGGGCGGTCTGAGGCGACGAGGTTGTGATCCCTTAGGCGGGAACAGTCATGCCCTCGTTGGCCTTGTAGCCCTCAGCAGGAGCTGATGTGTGAGCCTCACGGTACTCGGCCTCCTTGTCCTGCTGGATGAGATCGCAGCAACCACAGCAGCATGCAGTGGCGAGGTCGACGAGGCAGCTGCCCTGGAGGTTGTACTTCTCGCGGAGGTTAGCGCGCTGGAGAGCGAGAGGGATCCAGTGAAGACCGAAGCAGGTGGAACCCCAGAAGAGGAGACACTGTTGACAGAAGATGTTAGTAATAATTACATAGAGGGATATGGAGAACATACAGAGGTGTTGATGGGCTCGTATCCTTGAAGGTTACCGTTCTTTCGGAGGCGGTGATGGGTCTTGCCAAAGGTTACGCAAGGAACGCAGCAGGTGATAGCGCAAAGGTCGATGGGGCTAAAGCATCCGAAGAAGCTGTTCTGCCAAGGCTGAGAAGACTCGGGGGACTTGGAGTTGACATGCTCGCTGGGGCGGGCGAGGACGTCGTTGAAGCGGTCCTTCCACTCGTTCAGGTCGTTATGGTCAATAGGACCATTGTTATGGGCGTTTGTCTGAGCTGGGGTAGACATGTTGATGGTAAGAAAGTAAAGATGAAAGAGTGACGAGAAAGGTTTTGGTGTGTAGAAGATGTGAAATGGTGAAGGAGAGTGATGAACAAGAGCATGTGAAACAGAGCGCGGTTCCGTCCCATACTTATCACTTCCCATTCCATCCCGAGAAGGCACGTCTGGTGTTATATTTGTGGGGGCCGACCCAGTATCGATTGGCTGGTGATCAATCTGCTGCCTTCTCACCATCACTTTTTCACGACGGCCCAAAAGTGGCTGCAGTCCTGAAAAATGCCTGATAATGCTAGCGTGCATCAAGGCGTTTTGATCACCATTCTGGCAGATTGCCGCTTTGACACGGGGTGTGTGACAGCCAATCAGAACCAGCGGTGAAAAGAATCGTGCGGAGAGGTTGTTCAGCCCTGTGGTAAGCTGGAAACATTTGATTCGGCAGTTGGGCTAGTGGAGGCGCCACCAATTTGGGTCTGAAATTGAGTGTTGGGAGCTAATGCATGGTGCTGCAAGTCTTGGAGCTCAGGGCGCTCGTTGTTTTGTGACGGAGAGATAAGAAGCTCCTTTTCTTTACGGAGATGTAACCCATTAACTTACTTCTCTGCATTACAGTGTTATTGTCAGAGTGATGATACTCCTCCTGCAGGCTGTAGGTACATGCCCCCCAAGCTCTGGGCGCAAAACGAATGCCAGTTCATTCCAGCCATCGGATCATGTTTCCGGCACTTAGCCTTAACGCAAAGCCGATCGTAAAACGAAAAGAAGTAAATGAAATTTGGCCCACTCACCTGACACGCACTACAGAGCGAGCGCTCTTATTCCGCTGCGGCTGAGAGTCGGCAATTGCCTAATGCGGTCTGAGCACTGTAGCTCAATTACTGCGAATGGCTTGGACTCAAAGGTAAGGCCAAGTGACTCATCGCTGTCAAGTCCTTAGCAAGAAAAGCTTTTCTTTTTTTGTGCCTGGTTCGCTTATTGATTCTGTTAATGGATAAGTCGGAGGCCGTTGATAATTGCATACGAGGTTTGGCTTGGAGTTTCATGGTGATAGGATGCCTGACGAGGCGGAATCTCCACTGTGGGGATGCCTATCATTCTGGAAGCCGATAAGATTTGAAAGATAAACGGGGTTGCCTTCTTATCGGGCACCATTCTATTTATATCGCATTCGTTTCTGGAACGATAGACATAATTGGAAGACCTTCAACAAATTCACGGAGAAAGAAACATAATACCCAATAGCTTTCCGCGCACTGGACGGAAAGTTCCGCAATTGCAAACAGCATATGTACTACTGTATAGGCATGTTTATATTAAAGAAGGAATATGGAGTAAAAGGTCAAGTCTATTCTCAGAGCAAACATCTACGCAGTAATATCTATACGAAAGCCACTCCAATCAACTAAGGCATGTTGATACCTCCATCAACGGGAATAACCTGTCCGGTGATAAAGCTTGAGGCAGGGCTAGCAATAAAAGAGATAACATCAGCAATCTCCTTAGGCTCACCCTCCCTAGCAATAGACTGGTGAGATCTGAGTATAGCACCAATGGGGTTACCCTCCATACTCATATCAGTGGCAACAGGTCCGGGCGAAACGACATTGATAGTGATTCCCTTGCTAGCAAGCTCGCCCGCCATAGCAGTGGACATGAAGTGCAGGGCAGCCTTGGACGAGCCATACACCGTCAGCGGGGTAATACCCAACTTTCCAGCGATGCTGCCGATGTTGATGATGCGTCCTCCGCTCGGCATGTGAGGAAGCGCTGCCTGAATGAGAAGGAAAGGTCCCCGAACGTTGGCGTGGAACATCTTATCCCAAGACTCAGTCTCGATGCCTGCAATATCGGGGTGACCGAAGGCGATGCCTGCGTTGTTGATGACGATATCGATGGTCTTGGTGTTAAGACCGTCTAGAGCGGCGCGAACGAGGTCAGTGCCGAAGGTCTCCGATGATGCATCTGCTTTTGCGGCGATGGCTTGGACACCGAGTTCTTTGATTTGAGCAACGACTTTCTCGGCGGGTTCAGCGCTGGTTGCATAGTGTACAACGATCTACAAGCAGTCAGTAAGTTGAAATTGGAGTGAGAATAGAGCAGGCACTCACATTGGCACCATGTTTGGCGAGGGTCAAAGCAGTGGCGGCACCGATGCCGTTGAGCTTGGAGGAACCAGTGACGATGGCGGTCTTGCCGGCGAGGTACTTTTCAGAACTCATGGTGAATACTTGAGTTTTTGTGAAGTGATTGAAGTAGTAAACTTTTGTAGAGGTAATGAGGTTGTTGGATTGAATTGTGATGATGAGAAAGTCTCTTGTCCTGGCAATCGACCGCTTCTTATAATCGTGAACAAACTCCTATTTCGTCCAAAACTGCAACGATATGATTCCTCCATCAACTACCAAGTATTCAAATCCAATTCCGTAACCGAAGTACATTAATTGGTGCAATTATACGTCATATCCAAACGAATCCAACATAAATTCACGATCTCAAAATCCTCCCGCACTAAAACCCGTAATCTATCCGACCACCTGCATAACCCCGAACCCCCACCATTCCCAAAAGGGAGTTTGCTCAGCCTGCTAGGGCTGAAGACATTGGTCGACGGAGGAATTGAATAACGCGACCGAGTTGCCCGTCCACTCAGAGTCTGAAGACCCCTGCCCCCAAGGGGATCCATCAGCTATTACTAACGCACTCTCTACGATGCCCTTTGGTGCAGTGGTCAGGCACCTAGGCAAGCCCTGCGGCAACGCAGAAGGCAGCGGGTTCGAAACCCGTAGGGGGTACAATTTGACCCTTTCGTTGAGCAGGCCTCCGAAAGTAGCCTAGCGCACCAACCAAGGCCGAGGCAAATTCAGCGTGTTGCCACGCTGTAGCAACTGTGCAGCCGGGGGTTATAGGGGGTCTGATTGGCTGCTAGTAGCTAATTCAGTGGGTTAATTACAGGGGGGTGCTGGAAATGGAGAGCTGTGATTGGTCTGGATTAAATAAAGCCCGATTTTCCCTGCCTATAGAGGTTAAATGGCAACAAATGTGTATAATAAGGAATTAGGTTAGATTAAACTGGTATAGGGTGGTAACCCTAGATTAGGCTCTGGTAGCTTAATAAGACTCCATTCACACCGCATACAAAGCGACGTGCGCTAGTGGCTTAGAAATTGTTACGAGTTGCGATAAGGGATTGGTGAGATTGAGATTGTGGGGCTTGGGATGACTGAGCTTTTTTACCTTTGGGGGATTGTTTTGTTGACGTGTGGTTATTGCGTCAGTGGTGATATGGTGCTTGGAACGTGTTTTGGTGCATTTGTAAATGCGGCGTGGGTAGATTGGCTGAACAATGTTAACGTTACTGGTGTCAAGGTGAGAGACACATTGGATTATGATTCGAGAAAGCAACGCTGTGCTTACATCTCTCTATCTATATAATAGGAATTTCAACCGCTGCTTCTTGTGTTCTCAGACATTTCAGACATTTTATACACAACTTAAACAGCTTGCCTCAACACTTCCAACTAAATACCTAGTTCAACCCAATATCAAAATGCCTTCAGTAATTGTTTTCGGTGCCTCTGGCTTCGTTGGTGGTATATCAACCATTCTCTACCGTCTTTACCATCCTTACTAACTCCATATCCTCAGCTCCTTACACAAAAGCCCTCAAGCAAGCCCATCCAGACTGGTCCATCACAGCCTACGTCCGCAGCCCACAATCCGCGTCCCAACTCAACGCAGACCGCGTCATAGTTGGCGACTTCTCCGACTTTGAAAAAGTCAAGGCCGCCAGCGCAGATCATGACATCGCCGTCAACGCTGGAAATTCCTTCACGGCTGATCCAGTCGCTGCTATCATCGCCGGTCAAAAGTCCCGCGGTACCAAGGGTAAGGTGATCCATATCAGCGGTGGAGGAAACTTTATCGACTTTGGAACTTCAGGAAGCTTTAACCCTGAGAGTAAGGTTTGGAATGATGCGAATGAGGATGATATCAAGGCTATTCATAAGGAGATGTTTAATGGACAGTCTGATACTCTTGTTCTCGAGGCTGGGAATGGGGAGGATGGTATTGACACTTACATCGTCTGCCATCTGTTGTTTACGGTGGCGCGAGTATTTCGTCGCCTATGTTGGGCGTGGGATATAAGCTTATTACTGGAAACGCCAAGCCTCTGGGCTATGTTCCCTACGTCGGCGAAGGAACAGCCGTCTTAAGCACAGTACGTACTTCTCTGCTATATCCGTCACCCATACTGACTCCTACAGTGTCACATTCTAGACCTAGTCGACTTCCTCGTCAAGATCTCCGACGTTGCAGCTCAAGGCCCCGCCGAAGGTTCTCCATACAGCCGTTTCTACATGCTGGAAACAAGCCGAGTTGCATGGAAGGATCTGGCTACTGAGCTTGCCAAGATGATGCATGCGCGAGGTATCTTCTCGAGCCCTGCGCCCAAGAGTGTTGAGTTTGAACAGGCTGGTGAAGGCGAAGTCAAGTATCTTGTTGGTTCGAACATGCTCATGAAGGGAGATCGTGCTGCTGCGATGGGATTCGAGGCGAAGCATCCTAGTATTCTGACGCAGATTTATGAGGATCTGAAGGAATTGCCTATCTGAGCCACCTGCTCTAGGTCGGTGGCTCGCGGCTACGATTGTAGCATCCCAATAGTTTTCCTCGCATTGAATAGATCGTTTTGCGTCACGACTCACTGGGCAGACATTTGGTGCAATGTTATGTAATTATTCATGATATTGTCATTATGTCGTGATATATAAACCCAAACCAGAACGCCATTCTAGCCTTTATTCCGATGTCTATACCGTGCCCGCAGTATTCTAATCGCAATTTCAAGACCCCAAGTCTAAGCCTCTAACCAAAGTTCTTGGATAACAGTTTTCATAGTCTATCAAATGCGTTAGTAACATGACTCATGAACTGGGTAGAAAGGTGACTCATACCTGTTCGCTTTGTGCGTTGTTGTATTGACTGAATTTTCTGTCGAATGTCCGTGATTGTGGCTTCAATTGTGTTCGCACGCATCCGCCTACTACAGTGGCGCTGCCAACTGTTAAGAGAAGAGGGACGATCCTAGCGCTGTTAGAATGGGAAGACTTGGTGGGTTTTGTTGGGGCTTACTTTTGACCGGTGGGCATGACTCTGAGAACTGGTTGCATTTTGGTAATGTGAAGATGAATGTCTTGGTAGCGACGGTCGAGATTCCAGTGGAATTTAGTGTAGTGCAGTTCAATCAGCAGTAATTAATGAGCTTGAGAGTGATGATATCCAAATCTGAATGATTGCTCGTTCATTATATACCATATCTTGTCACCCAAAAATGCCCCCGTATCTTGCATTATCGATAACCGTTCAATCGCGTGGTGAGAGCGGCGTTTCGAGGCCGTCTGGTGGTCCGATGATTCCTCGTCTGGAACCCCTGGTCGGGTGCTTCCGGGGCGTCAATCAAGCGGTGCAATCGGGCCATGAGGAGATCTGAGTTGGAATACAGTGGGCGAACATGAGATGCGCATGTAATAATGAAACAAGGGCTATTATTAAATATACGCAATTAATTTTCTGCGTATCAAGTTTTGCGATATCATACGCGTTTTTACGTGTTTCTTTCAGTATCGGGAATTGTCGGTCAGGCCATTATATGCGTCAAGAGCCTCAAAGGTGAAACAGATTGCTTGGACAGCACATATTGTTACTGGCACAGATGATCACCTTTTCTAATCTTGTTCATCTACGGTGAGGCTCAAAGAATGGCATGTAGATCATCTATTCCAGCGGAGTTCGCCATGGATTAAATTTTCAGGTACCACAAACCATCTGTTGTACAAAGCGTAGATTAGTCACAACGAGCATTCCAGCATTGATTGAAAGAGCCTTGTTTTCTTCAATTGAAGGTGGCGGTCGGTTTGACCTTATCAAGCTACAGAAATCGCGCAGTAGGTTCAATCTGACCAATCAGAGAGCGTTTTGCTGTTTACAGCTTAACACACCCCCCATTTAACTGCATATTATTTATGCAGTTAAATGAGTCCTAAATAGCTTTAATTTTGCTTAATGTACTTTTATAATAGAAAAGAAATAAATAGATAATAGGAAATTATAATAGTATTATATTATTATTACCCTAAGTATATGCTCTCTTGATCTTATAAATGTAAGCATAATAGGCACAGTAAATTATAATAAAGAAGCGCTATATAGCCTTTAGGTCTTTGCTTTTTTAGCTATAAAAGCCTTCCTCTTATCCCTTTATAATCTCTTCTTCTTTTTCTTCCTTTAAGCTTTATGATTTTCATTATAGTATATAATTATCTTACTAGCCCTTTACCTTAAAGCATCTATCCCTTTAATAGTATACTTTTTATCTTACTTATATGCTAATAATTTAATATAGCCTCCTGCTCTTAATAACCCTGCTATTTATAAAGAATATAATGATTGCCTTTAGGCTACTGTTTTTTATGCTAGTTGCCCTGTATATAACTGCTCTGCTTTACTGCTTTATACCTCTTATTTAAGTACTGCAACTTATACCTATAAGCCCTCTATTAATCTCTTTATAGCACCTAATACTTAGCCTTCCTGCCTACCTCTTAGTAAGTTATTTTAATCTTGCTATAGCTGTTTCCCTAGTAGTATGCATTTATATAAGTAACTTAATGTTTATTAAGTTATATATAAGTCTAGTGCTTATTCTTCTTCCTTAAAAGGCAAAGCTATTATTATAAGTTTTACTTCTATTTCTTATTTATTATATATACTAATTAAAGGTAATATAGCTTAAATCTAAACTTAAA
>SRZU01000311.1:0-20036 GCA_013183765.1 Fusarium xylarioides | reverse complement strand
TAAGTAAAATAATAATCTTTTATAGTAATCCTTTTTAAAAATTTCTTCTTACTCTTAAACTAATTCTAAGTTATATTTTATTACTAAAATATCTTTATAAAGCTTACTTAGCCTTAAACTAACTATATTTAGTAAGCCTTTTTATATTCTATTTAACCCTTTTACTATTAATACCTTTTTTTTTTAGTAGAAAATAATATAATAGTAAATATTATATATTAAATCTATACCTAGTACTCTCTATTTACTCTAATTACTAGAGTTAAAGGCTTTAAAAATCTTCTAGGGGAAGAGAAACTCTTCTAGCTAGTTCTAATTTAATTAAAGTCTATAGAGATTAAATAGAAGATTATAGATTATATACTGCTTTTACTATACTACTTTAATATATCTTAATGTATTTAAAACTAGTATATTAAGTATATATAGGCATTTAAACTTAGCTATTTATAAGAAAAAGGCTTCTAGAATAAGAATATCTAAGGGAATTAATATAATATATTCTAATTTTAATATAAGTATATTTATAATAATTAAATATAATAATCTTAGCTTACTTTTAATAGATTAATACTACTAAGTAGTAAATAGAATCTATTTACTATCTTACTTATTTTATTACTAGTAGCTATTTATTTATAAATATTATAGTAAATTTAGCATTCTAGTAGCTTATAGCCTTTATCTTGCTATACCTTTAACTACCTAGTAGCCTAACTCTTATTAAATAAATTTAAGATAAGTCTTTATCTTTATAAGAGGCTATTCTTTAAACTTTCCCTTTAAAGGCTAAAGTCTTTCTTATATTAAATATATAGTTAATACCCTATAATAAGTTTACTATTTTTAGTATTTTTACCTATTTTCTTAATACTTAATAGTAACTTAAAAGGGTTATATTTAGATTTATTAATATATTTAAGGATTAAGGTAAGGTTATACTAAACTCTTATATAATATATAGCCTCTAGAATTATTATCTTTTAAATTGCCTTTAGGCAATTATAGTAAATAATAGTATATATTTTAATATTAAGGATTTAAATTATAAGATTAAGACTAAGTTATAGCCTATACCTCTACCCTGCTTTTATTTTATATAATATATAGCCTATATTCTAAACCTTATTATATAAAAAATTATAAATTATATTAGAATTATATCTTAAGAGATAGTAATTTTAGAGGGTAATAATTATAATAAGAATAAGAATAGAAGGGATAGCCTTTCTTAAAATAAAGGCCTTAATAATAAGAACTTAATAGATAATTAATTTAATGCCTTAAAATAGCAAGTTATAGACTAATTATTTAATCTTATTAGTATTAATTATTTATCTTTATCTATTCTTTAAATATATATATTTCTTCTTATAATATATTCCTTATAGTAATTGCATATAGTAATTACTAAGTTAATTATAACTAATTATCTTTTAGGTTTATTACCTTACTATTAAATTTACCTAAAGTCTTAAGCTTATATAAAAGTTTAAAGAGACTTAAGCTTACTAAATATAAAATAAAACTATTTTATAACCTTTAAAATTAATTTATAATATCTTAACCTAATAGAACTTAATAACTATAATACTTATAAGGGCTAGGATACTAAAACTATCTATTTAAAAATAGTTTAAAAACTACCTTAATAGGAATTATAAGATTACTGCTAAAAATTAGCAGTAAATTAATTATCTTATTAATTATACTTATATTTTTATTTATCTTTCTAATTCTATTAGTTATTTAGCTATTAATAGCTTATCTACTATATAGATTTAGCTTAAGATTATTAGCTACTATCTTAGTATTTATTAGAAGAGGCTCTTTCTACTTAAAGGCAGCTAAAATTATTAACCTTAAGTAAAGGTTCTTTCTTATAGCATTTATTAAGCTATAATAAAGCTATATAAATATATAAATTTATTTATTACTAAGACCCCTTATCTTATTATTCTTTTTCTTTTACCTTTACTAAAATTAGAATAAGATACTTACTAAAGTAGTATTTAATCTATTCTTCTATCTTTAAGTATTAGCAGTATTAAAGAATAAGCTAAGGCTAACTTTATTTAACTTTATACCTCTTAATATACATCTAGCTATATAGATCTATTTATATTACTATTAATAGAAAAATAGAATCTTCTTTTTAGTTTTCTTAGTTCTAAAAAGGTATTTATAGTAATTTAATATAGTAATTATATACTTACTATAGTTTATAGGCTAGCTACTCTTAAAAATTAGCTTTAACTATATGCAGATCTTTCTTTAAAGAAGGTATATTTAATATAGTATTATATTATATTATTAACTAATATAATAAATAGAAAGGCAATCTAGAGAAAGCCTCCTTTAATTCTAGGCCTATATTACTTATAATCCTAAATATTCTATATTAAGCTATATAGCTAGAGACCTTCTTACAATACAGCTAAGTACTATTGCAATTAAAAGAGCATAGAGTATATATTGCTTTATATGCTAATATAAATAATATACTTTAAAGGTTTCTTTAATTAAAGAAAGGTTTTTATTATATTTCTATTCTATAGCCTTAAACCAATCCTAAAAGTCTCTTAACTTAGACTTATTTAAGCTATCTTCTTTTATAAAGGACTCCCTAGACTAGCTTAAAGAGCTATAAAAAGCCTTTATATATTCTATACTACTTAGAGAGATACTATAATATTTAACCTTCCTTTATTTACTAATAATATATAAGAAAGAAGTTATTTATATAAATATACTATTAGTAATCTATTAATAATTATCTTTTATTCTTCCTTAATTATAAATATCTTCCTCTTATTCTTAAGACTTATAACTTTTATAATTATTTACTAACTAATTTCTATTACCTATACTATTAAGCCTACTTTAGTCTTTTTATAATTTAAATTCTATTAACTCCTATCTTTATATACCTTTAAAAAGACCTAGATTAAGTAAAGCTTAATATACTAACTTATAGTAGTTATTATAAGTTAAAAGCTAAATTAAAAGAATAAATTCTTAAAGTATTAATATTAAGCAATTAGCTAAAGACTAATAATACTTTTTATATAAATAGTATATATTTAATTTAATGTTTTTTTTTATATATATAAATATACTTTTTATATAATATTATTTACCTAACTAGATGCCTGGGTGACTGGGCATTAAGCTATCATTAGGTACCCATGGGAATTTTAAACCCTGGTCGGAAGGCTTTGCGTACCCTGGAGATGACAATGCTTGGACAACTTGGGATGCGTTTCTCGAACGGACACTTGATGATATCAGGAATTCTGATATGACACAGGGCCTTGTGGATATCTGGAATGAACCGGACTTGAGCTTCTTTTGAAACCGCTCGATGGAGCATTTTCGCGGTTTCGACCGTAAACATACCAGGTCTCTTGAGTAGGCCGAACAGCAGTGACGATAATTACGCCGTCGGAGGCGAGGGATACTGGCCAACAGCCGAGTTTCAGGTGTACAAGTATTACGCCTCAAGCATGAAGGGTCAACGTCTAAAGACTAGTGCTAGCTGATATGGATTGCTTGATCTTTATGCGACCATGGAGGGGAATATCCGTGCGGATCTTGGCTGGAACGCGTTCAAGACCAGGCAATTGGTCTGTTGATGTAGTTGGTCTGACAGATGATACACAAGTCAAGGTCAAGACTTTGGATTTTCGAGTTGCTGACGGGGATAGGTTCGGGCGTGTTGATGGACCGCATGATCTTGGGGAGAGGGAAGAGGTCGTAAAGGAGGGGACGTTGAGGTTGATGACGAGGCATCAAGATCCTACGACGGGCTTTGCATTCGAGCTGGCGATTGCAGAGTCAAGGTAGGGAACGTTAGGTTTGGGAATATACCTCATGTCTTCCCCAATTAGGATGTTACTTAACGTTAAGTAGAAGTATAATAGATAGACCAGGCGCAGTATACAAGTATACTCCGTTATTCCCTCTTACCTACTTTTGCTTACCTAGTCTTTTATATTCAGATTGTATCGCAGCTGTCAAGCATCGTCTGGCCCCAATACGGGCCTTGGTGGCGTAAAGCTGCGAGAACAAATGAGTTGACGAGCTTGGTTCTGATCTGCAAAAAGCAAGCCAAAGCACATAATGGGCTGGTAGCACCGGCAGGGGACTCTTCAGTCGTAGTTGCAAGTCAAGTGCGGAATGGGGAGAACGGTCTTTACCTAGCTGGAGAAGGATGAGACCATTTTAATGATGATAGAATTCCACTCATCATGTTTCATGAGGACGCAGCCAACGAGCCTCGATGGTAAAGTCATACAACAATATCTGTGTGTTTCGGAGACGGAGCCAGAAGAGTTTGGGCATGAGCAGAGTCAGTTGAGTCCGAGTTCAGCCTTACGCTTGGTCTTCCAGCGTTTACATGGGCGACGGGGTTTATCATCAAATTATAGCCATCCTCGATTGGCGCAAAGTCATGGTATGAGCGATTCGGTTCTGTTTTCTCGGTATCCGGTGCGGTTTTGTTGGGGCGCGTGGCGTGTCCAGATCGGGTCGATGGGCGAGCTGAATCAGGCTCGGGATCATCACCAGTCGGCCGAGCGGTTTCGGTGGTGTAGATGGTTTCGAAAGTGCTCCGAGAGCAGGTAAAGGAAATGTTTTAATGGGGATCATAATATGCATTCCCTACATCGTGCTGGGTCGATCTACAGCTCCACTGCTATAAGTCGCGCATCGACTACGGAGGGTCGCAGCAGAGTCATCACGAATATCCATCAACAGCCGTGCAAGACGCTTCCATTTCTTACCGTTTCAAGATTATTGACAAGCACGCCCAATCCCTCAAGTAGAAGGAGTGTATTTGATGAATACATATTGATGCAAATCACAATCCCTTGCAATTACTAAGTGACCAGCTATACTACAAATACGCCGTGATCCACGGATCTTCAGCAAGTTCTTTCGCTGATGCTCTGTTAGCCGGATTCCACTGGAGCATCCTGTTCATCATGGCAAGAAACATCTCTTTTCGCTCCCCTTCAAGACTGATCTCCTGTTCGGCAAGAGAAGTGGTTTCCGGAATGGCAATCTCAGTGCGAAAGTCGCCTAAAAGTACGCTTCTTAGTGAAAGCACGAAGGTTGACGTATGTCTTAAATGACTTACCGGTGTCTGTAAAGAACTTATGGCTGGCTTTGCCAGCTTGAAGGACTTCGGACGGAGGGTGACCGAGGAGCGCGATGATCTCGGCGAGATGGGCTCTACTACGATATTTCTGAAACTCGGGGTCATGCCCAGTGAACATATGCCGACCTTCGAAAATATCCCAAATCTGGTATCAAGGCCTGTCAATTTCAATGCACCAAATGATGCTCTGGGTGGCTCACCATGGATCCTGCGTTCCATATGTCAACGTTGTATGACCAAGGGGCTTCAAGGATGACCTCCGGAGCTCTGTAAATATCTGGTTGGATATCTTCGCAATGCTCTACATCACCTGTAACAGCTGATCCAAAGTCGCATAGAACTGGGGCACCATAGTCCTTGGGCTTTCGGAGCTCTCGTGATATGTATATAGTTCTGCCGTCAACTTCCTTTCGTGGAGTTGGATCACTGAGCTCCTCCTCCTCGAAAGCCGTAAATACTGAGTCGTCATAAATACCGAACATGATATTGTCTCCTTTTATATCTATGCATCAACAGGTCAGAAAGCTTCCAAGACCTGGCGAGGAGTTAGGAACAATACCTGTATGTATAACCTTGCATTCTGTATGCAGGTAGTCGAGTGCCAGAAAGAGCCGACGCAGGGTGACAGCGAGGACCACGGGAGGAAGTCTTCTCACTGGATTGCGGTTCAGGAATGTCCACATACTCTCCCAGAGCGGAGGATGAACAAGACATCGATGAGACCCATCCGGCCCAGCAACGTCGAACGAGTCAAGCAGTTCTCTCACCGCACTGCGGCCAGGATGCTTTGACGAAGAGGCAGAGATGCGCTTGTACATTTCGAGCTCATTATCCAGCTGTTGTCCCATGGACTGATGATTAATGAAGAGCTTTAGCGCGACATGTCTACGTCCACTACTTGACATTAGCAGGGGACTATTTTGACCGTGTGACTTAGATCTATCCTGCGGGATATTGAAGTCGTCGACCAGATGAGATGAACTCCATACACCGTTGTTCATCAAAGACTTAGGTAGACTTACTCCAGGTCGCGCGCCAGCCAAACGGTCGAGCTAGCTCCGAAGCCTAATTTCCCGACCACTTGGTAGCGGTCACGGAGGACTTCCCCAATCTTGACGGGATAGTAGCGTGACCCGACATAGTCAGGGAACCGCTCTTCCTCTATCCTTTCCTCGACAGGAATTCTTTGGGAAATGGGATTCGAGAAGACGAGGGGTCTCCATGCCCTTCCAGGCCAAGGTATTTTCCGTAGAAATGAGGACATTCCTACGCGTTGTAGGAGTAGATAAAGAGAAAGAGTCACGGAGATGTATCAATTTCATGGATTGACGCGCTTTTCCCCCAGCTACCTACTCATGTAGTGAATAGAAGTGTTGCGGAATTTGATGGGCGATGCGCGGTTTTGATGATGAGTCAGACGCGAATTCGACGAATCAAAGCAAAGACCACAATTGTGTACGGGTAAAGTTGAGAATCTACAGAGGATGGCACATCATTGCAGACAATGCCACTTAATTAGGTCTCCAAGCGAACCGATCATACGTGTGCTACTACCGTTACGCGGCGGGGACTTGGCATGGCCCGAGTGCGAAAAATCGCGATAGAGGCTTCGTAGAATGAGGCATATTAAAGCAATTGGGGCAATTAAACACTGTTTTCAAAGGTCTCCATTAAAGCACAATAAAGTTTAATGAAATAGAAGATGATCTTCTTACTAACAGCGCTTTGTGGTTTTCACAGGGCGGCGAATGAAACTCGGCGGCAACGTTGACCATTTATTGGTCTGCAGCGACGAAGCGCAGCAAACGCGAGGCAAGGGTTTCTTGTCTATAAAAGCTCCACCACATAGACTACAGTTTATTGACAATCATCATCCCAAGAGGCATTTTGATCTGAACATTATAAGCGTCAACTTTGTGTAACTACTACTCTGTCAACCGTTCTTTAGACCGACCATACCGCAAACAAGGCCATGAATTGACACTATCTTCTGTCCTTCTAGTACTCATCAAGAAACATCCAAAGTTTATCGCGAAAGAATCACTGAAATACAAGCAAGAACACTAGTATACAGCATGCCTTCTAACAAGGACCGTCTATATGTCGGATTGTACGCTCGAGGGGGTGGACGTCTGTGATAAGACCAACGACGTAGGAAACATCATCCTTACCATTAGCCATCTGATCTTTGACATATTGGTAAGGATCTTGCACATTTTGCAGGAGATGCTGTCTGAAGAGTTTAGCTGTCTTCTTGAACCCAGCGCCTGGCATCCAGTCTGGAATGTGTCGAAGCCAAGGGATGAAGTCTACCATCCATGCACCTGGAGTCGTAGCTTGAGAGAACTCAACTCTTCCATCACGAGATTAGCCATGGTGATGATGCGATCGTTTCTCTGGGGGTCTGTTTCGTAATTGTACAGAATGCGGAGCATGATTGAGCCGGATATCCTACAGCCTTGTGAGCCATCTGTTTTGGGAGTGGTGAAGAAAACGTACTGGTTCAGAGGTTTGATTGGGCAATCGAAGATGGGTCAAGTCGCATCGGGACTCACCTGATTGAATGCTACATTTGCCGGCATTTGAATCCTTTGGCTGTGATGATTGCAAGATCAGCGTTGGGGGTAATGCGACCCTGTCAGCACCCAGCAAAGTCCCGCTGATATCATAAACTGTTGATAATGCAAGTTACTCGCCATGAAATGAGTCGCCTCTCTCGTGCGGCTGTTTCACTGCAAAAATTGGAAGATGGCTCCGAGTGTCGTCTCCAGTCGCTCGGTTTTGGGTTTCCGTTCCGGACCTTCTGGAACTGAGCTGTAACGACACTGAGCATCGAACAGGACTTGTCGAGCATGTCGTTTGAAGACCCTAAGAAACAAACAAAGGAGCCCCACGATTATAGGGGTGCTTGGGAAGCATTGAGGGTCGGCAACGGCTGGAGAAATATTCCATTGATACCGAGTCAAGGGATTGAATCCAGCTTTGAAGCTCAAACGCGACAGAGCTCGCTGGCTTAGACTTGGTCTGTGCTTTGGGGCTCCACTTTTCATCACCTTGTAAGTCAAGTGAACGAGAGGCTTACGGGCGAGGCTGGTGTCTTGATTCAAGAAATATTTACAGCCAAATGTATGGGTACTTTCATCTGAGCAGACCCCCCTCATATCGCACCGCATAGCCGTCTCGCTATGGTAAATTCCTACTCCTCCCGCCTTCGGGCTTGAATCTCAAAAAGGATCTCATCCTGTCACCTCTCGCATCGCGCTTCACAAGCGATAGAGAAAGACAACGAGGTTCGTTGATTCCACAAGGCCCTCACCATTCTTTCTTCACTGTTGGTCGACTAACTCCTGGTAATAGCCACATCGTGCGACCGCACACCGGGGCAGTCCGCGCCGAGTCACAACTCCTTCAGCCAGAGGCCGTCGTCATCATGGCTTCCAACAACAGGAGTGCCTCTCTTGGATCTGCCGGAGTCGATCACTCTCCCTTCAATCAGCAGCTGGAGCGTATCGGCGAGATTGTCGCAGATATGGTGGACTACGGTGGCCAAGTCGTAGAAGACAGAACCCTGGCGCATTTCAGCCCCATCATCGCTGAACTCAAAACCCGTCTTGAAGCCGCAAACGGCCGTGTCGCTCATCTCGAAGCCCGTCTTAAGGCCTCAGAGGCTGGCGCTACTCGGGCCAGGGCTGATGCTGAGGCTCATATCGCTCGGTACACTACTGAACTCGAGGCTCGCAACATGCAGATGGTCGACACGGTTTCAAAGACCGTTGAAAAGATGAAGATGGGTGCAGCCGCTCGAGTTGCCGCGGCTAAGACTCATGCCCAGGATCGCATCGACGAGTGCCGGGACAAGACTGATTCTCAGATCCGACAGTTGTCCCGGGACCTTGAGCGTCACATTGAAATGCTTGGCCTTGCCCGTATGTTATCCCAACCTCTCCCCTTCCCGGTTGCTCCAACTAAACGTGTACGCAGGAAAGCATACCGGATGGGTAGCGCACAAACTGTTTCTTCTTCTAAATGAGGTGAAGAAGAAAACACGCCTTCCCGACAAGACCGCTCTGGCGCATTGCCTGAAGGAGATGTTTGAGGAGCTCGCTGAGTACAGAAACGATTGCGATGTCTTTCTCAACAACGGCCTCGTAGACGACGGTGGACCAGACTGGGGGCCTGTACCTGACGACGAGAGTGGCGCTCTACTCAACAAATCCTATCGCAAGCTCTCCGGAGTCACCTCAGCCGACAACACTGAAGAGCATACAAACCGGGCCCGGGCCCCAGTCTCTTCCAGCGACGAGGACACTGTCGATGAGCAGGCCAGCCGTGAGGAAAGTTCTCTTTTCATAGATGATCAACAGAGTGATCCGGGCGATCAGAGCTGCACCATCAAATCTGAGGATTGTGACGAGAACCAACAAACTCTCACCGATTCATCTCCATCTACCAAGCGAGCCAGCGACTCTCATGGCCGGGCTAGACGTGGTGGCAAGCGTCAGCGAACAAAGTAGAGACGACAACTACCAGACGCGACACACTCGGTATACTCCTCGCAATGGCGATAGGCTACTGATTTAGAAGATCGAGTCACTGCATGTAGAATGGGAGGCGGGGTAGAATGATCAACGACTGTCTCATCGTCATTATCTTCAAACATGATCGAGGTTGCCAGGAATGGATGGGGGGCTCCTCAGCGTACTCAATTGAAGACACAATAGATCTCGTTCTACTCAACTATGCTTATCTTTAACATGCTCGCGTTCTGTAATCAGGTTAAGTTACTTCTCTATGGTCTTACCTGTCGCGTCAATTTGGCGTTCTCTGAGTGTTCCCAATTGAGCGTAGTGCCATTTTCTACTTACCCGGGACACTAATCCGAATCGTGACTTTTCGACTTGCGGACCTGTCGAAATTTTGAGAAACGAAGCGGTTTAGGTTAATCCGCAGCCGGACCATATGTATCCGGCTTATTCCCGAATTCGTCGACGGAACAAACTGATGATGAGTTACATGTCGCCTTGCACTGATTGAAGTGAGTCTGCGTATTATCTCCGTGTGATATGATTGAATCTACCGCTTGGATGAACTTTCAGTAATGCTTTGTCGCGCTATCTTGGTATCCTCACGATTTTATGAGGGTAAGTTCAGAATCGCGTCGTCATTTACGTCGGGAATAGCCGATCAAAATGCATTAGAGCCGGATCTCCATATTTCGGACGAGCTTACGGCCCGACCAGCCCAGAGCTCATTGACGCGACCTCGGCCAGTTATTTCGAGGCAAGGATCCCCAAGTCACAAGCTTTTCGGGAGTGGATTTCGGCATGTTTTTAATTAAAACAAGATCCAAGTTTCTAGCGTTAAGATGCGACAGCGTTTCAATCCCATGTGTCAAGGTTTTAGCTACGGTTGCCTCCTTGAATGCACAGGCCGCGACGTGTCGTGCCGAGGAGGCTGGTTATGCCTCGCGACAACGAGAAAAACACGAGGCGCTGGTATTGAATTGAGTGACCAAGGGAGGCTAATGAGCGTTGATCTACGGGTGGTCATGTTATTTTCGCTGTGTTATTCGGAACGGACACGTGCTATGCTGCTCCTACGCAAGGTGATGGTTGTTAGCTGGTGATGTTTTGTCTTGAATGGTCGCTACCCTATGACTCGATTGTGAGTCAACTTTGCGCGTCAAATAGCAACGACAAACACGATTAAGACGTAAATACATTAAAGTCAATAAGAATAAATAAATAATAACATTCATTTGGTTAACAAATGTAATTGCTGTGCGACGTCACCGCAGCGTTGAAGCACGCACGTGGTCAATCTCCAAAATCAGCAATCACCAGAGCAAGACATTCAATTCATCACGGTCGCATTCATACAACACACAAGAAGAGGCAACAAAAATAAGACAAATCGCTTGCAATTAATTGACAAAGAAAATCTAGAGTAAAGAAGGTCTAAATACATCCAATTAACCCACCAAACATGTACACGAATTGAAACCCCATTCGTTTTGCCATCGCAACTCCAAAACTTTTTAAACCCAATCCCAAACTTTTACAATTACATATCCCGCCAATTCGTACATAATAAAATACACGCTAAACCACAAAGAATCGAGGGTATCCTATGATGTACAAGTAGCCAAGCTTACAGGTCAATAACTCCAACACATAATGACAAAAAAGAGAAAATTAGAGACGGTTCGTGAGAGCAATGCCCGGCGATGCAGGGCGGTCAAGCTCAAGACGGTGCATGTGCGCGTCGAGAGCGCTGACGGATGTAGACGCGCCAATGGATGTGTGCCGCTTGTGACGCGACGTCTTCTTGGTGACGCTCATCTTGCGAGGACGTCCGTTCTTCTCGGCCGGTGACTTGGGACACTTATCGTCGCACGTAGCGGTCGAGGAGATGGAGGATGTAGATGAGTGCGTGGATGTTGTGCTGGCGTAGGATGAAGCGCGCGAGATGGAAGAGTGGACGGATGAGCGCGATGACGCTGTCTGGGGACGCTCTGCAATATCGGAGAGGATCTCCTGCGGCGTGCGAGGCTTATCGTTCACCATGCCCAGACAGCGCTGCCACCAGCCCTTGTCCTTCTCATCAGAGAACTCAACCATATCGCCCAGCGCCTCCTCCGCACGCTCCGTCTTATCCTCATCGAGGCGCAGGGCACCGTGCTCAGAGGCCAGCTCCAGCAGGGCCGCTGCATCGCAGGCATCGCGTCGCTTGCTGTTGTCATTCTCGTGCAGGCCGCAGGCGTCCATCTTGAAGATGATGAGGTCCTCGAGGGATGTGTAGGGCAGGGTCGCTTCGTTGGTGACGTCGCGGACGCGCTTCGCTGACTCGGGGAGGTAGGGGCTTAGCCAGTCGGGGATGAGCTTGACTTCGATCTCCCAGCCGCTTGTGTGGCGGTACAGAACGGTGCCGGACTTTTCGACGAGGGGACTGATCGGATGGCCGACGATTTCTTTCTTGACGCGGCCGGGGGAGGAGGATTTGCTGATGACTAGGTCGATGCTCTAGAACGTGAGTGTTAGATGGTGCGCGAGAGTGATGGCGATTAAGGGAGGACGTACTGCTATGCGGTTCTGGCGCGAGAGATACTTTGCGACAGCCAAATCGCCAATGACGGCGAGTTTGGTGTTTTCCAGGCCGGGAATGTCGGCGATGAGACGAATGATGTGAAGTGCAGCTTGCTCAAGCTGGGCGAAGCTTAGTCGTTGCGCCATAGTCTGCACAGTCTTGCTTTCTCTCACAAAAGCGACTAGAGACTTCGCCCGCTGCGTGTTCAAATAGAATGAGATGCAAACAAGAAAACCCCTTCCATTGCGCAGTCCGTCCCGAGATATTAATATTGTCTGTTGTGTCTTCTTTTTTTTCTCGCCCTTTTGGTCCCTGCGTCTACGGCACAACCCAAACAGTGCCCAACTTGGCCATTTCTACAGGGGGTTCCAAGGATTCTGCCAATGGGATGGTCTGTGGACCTGACATGCCAATCTTAAAATCTCAGGGTATCCCAGTGAATTGCCATGGCTTCCGCGCGTTGGGTTTCAATGCCCAAGGGGGTTTTTGTCTTGCTTGGAATGGGCGAATTGAGTTGACAGCGATGTCCTTGACAATTTGTTTTGTTGACTTGAGAAAGCAAGGCTCGCAGGCGATTCTTGGGGAGACGAAAGGATCTCGTTTGTTGGAATGAGTGTGCCGCGAAATGAGATTTCAGCATTGACCGAGGGCAGTGCTGACACAGAGCCTTCAAACCAGGGTTTTCTTTTTCCAGTCCCTGATTTTATTCCTTTTTACACAATATCTCGAACATTTCTCGGGCAATTACGACGCTCATTCTCGTGCGAAAACTTTTATCGCATGACTTTTACGGGTAATTTAGTATTAATTGATCCAATGCGTGTTGATTCGGGCATTTTAATTGAAAGGCCCGAGGATCGTGATCAGCGGCGTAGTGAAACAGGCTGCGTAGTTTCAGGCTGACTTTGTTTAATGTCGCTGGAATGAGTCCTCCCTTCAAAACAATTCGAGTCATATCTGATAATTAATGGACTTTTTAGCATTTCCCCCGGATCGCGGGCCGTAGCGGATTTATTTCCATTGACTATCCACCCGACGTGCACCTTACCCGATTGAAGACGCTTGCGATGATGCTAATCAATGACGTCGCGTACCCTGGAGGTAAGCCTTTGAGGATCAATTGAGCCAGCGCAGCATTCATCCAGACCAGCAATGCTAAAAGGAACGGCCTCTGCCTACTCTAAAAAGGTTTGCACTTGACATATTGTCGCTATAATAAACAATTGTGTTGTGATACAGCCTTGATGGCATGTAAACAGAGACAAGCCTGGGATTAGGCTCGTTTGGGTATGACAACGGAAAGTCATCTGGTCGGCAACGTCCTTCGTTCCCGCTGCTTCAAGCATCGCGCCGTGGAAGCTGATCACTAACTGTCTCCAATGAGAAGACGACGATGTAAGACACTTGGAGCTGCTACATACGGTTATAATTCACCATGGTTGTCTAGAACTGTAACGCCATCAACATCGTCAAGGCCCGCGAAGCGACAATCTGACCTAGGGTTTGGCGATTACCAGTATGCTGTACAAGTGCGCGGTCCATATGCCCCGATAAGAAACTCAAACTCTAATAACATCCGGTATGGTGTAGTGGCTAACATTTCGCGCTCTCATATTCTGAGGGATCAGTACCGCGGAGCCCAGGGTTCGATTCCCTGTACCGGAGTTTCAATTTCTTTTTGCCATTTTTGCTATGACCTCCTTCTACCAATTCATGTATTAAGTATGTACTACTATTATTAATTACTCGCATGGTCCCTTGCCTTTTTGTTTCTTTACTGTTTATGTTACACACCTCTAAATATTAGTAATATCGTGCCTCAATGTCTTCCCGTTGACTCCTCCGAAAGTCAGGCCCCAAAATCTCCTCCTCACTCTGATTCTCACCATATCCCCTCTCTGCCCCTTTCGCAAACACCTTGTTCTTGTTATATGAACTTCCGGCACCCCTACGCTCATACCCTTGCACGGAGGCTTCAGACGTGCTGTCCTTCTTGTGTACCTGTGCTGGATATTTTGTACTTCCACCAATGGTCTGCAGAGGAAATGACGCGCCAGAGTTCTGCTGATACTTGCTGCTGTTGCGAGAACTCCATTTTCTGAAATACTTCTTGTAAAGAGGTCTGCAGACGGGAATGCCGATGCAGATCATTGTTACGGTCATTTCGGCGGCGGACCAGACGATTAGACCGACAGGGTCCTCTGATGGATGTTAGTGATGATCTATATACGTCGAGGAAGACGTACTGGTGTGATTGGGACTCTTCAGTTTTGGCACTTCGAGAGTTCTCTTGATGCCAAACGCTCCGGCACTGGAATCATTAGTTAGACGTGAATAAAGATGAGGGGAGCTGATCATACATGACGCCGAGACTGAGACTGCTCAGGATGACAATCTTCTCTTTCATCTTCATCTGCAACCCCCAGATAAACAACCAAGGGAAGCCAGCAAGAAAAAAGTCCACCACAACACAAAGAACTGCTCCCGTTAGTCATATCCTCAGCACGCTTACGTTGAGTACTCACTGCAGAGCAACATGGACGCAGGCGCCGTGTCCACCGTACATCGCCCACCAGGTATAGTCCTATCCCAAAGATAATTCGGCGGCGTACACTGAAGCCAGTACACAAAGCAGACAGTGATAGAAGCGCACATCAGACTAGCCATGGATATCCAAATGGCCACCTTGTGCCATTGCTGCTTCACAAGGCGAAGTAGAAACAACCCAAGTGACCACTTCGCTAAGCTCATTCCTACTATCGCAAAGCTTTGGCTGACGGCTTCGAATATGAGCGCGGGGGCTAGATCGGAGGGGTTGTTTCGGATGACATCGTCCATGTCTTGGCCGACGCCGTAGTCGACTGCGACGGTGGTGAATACAGTGTCGAGGAGGAGGAATATCTACTACACGTTAGCGGACTCCATGTCGGTGTTGTGTCGCAGCGTACCCAGGCTAGATTGTAGACGTGGTCATCGATGCCGAAAGACTTGACGACAAAGATCCTCGTATACGCCCTCAGGACAACAAAGACAAGCGCAACAGCCGTCAAAGCCCACATCGCACCAATGACCCAAGGCCCTTCCCCTTTGATCGCCATAACGAGTATCTCTTTGGGAGTATGCGATGTGACTTATAAACCTGACAGTTCAGTCCAGTCAGCGAGGGAGAGAGAAAAGTAACCACTGAGATGATTTTCGCGATGAACAGACAAAGGCAGAACCAACAGATTTCGTTCCAAGCCACGGAGATAAATACAAACACAGCGTACGGGTTCATTCCCAAAGCGGCTATTCTAGACTTGAGATGGCGAAATGCTAATGCTATTGATATAGATACCTAGCATTCCAACCAGCCCCAGGAGATCGGGTAGCAATCCTGATATTCGGATTCGGCACAGGCGATTGTTTCTCATGCTTATGGGCAAACACCTCGTACGGCGTTAACCGACTTTTCGTTGACGTGGCTTGGTGCATGGTGGATGCGATTGGGTAGACTTCAGCCAGTTTGCTCATATGGCGCTATTTAGTCGAGGGAATTGGAATAAGCATCTGACAATAGCTTTATGGAGGGTACAGTGCGGGCGCTTGTCAAGATGATCTGATCTGAGACCTGTATGTCTTCAACGAAGCTTAGCTCCAAGTGTCGAACCGCTTTCGAGGCGACAGTACGGAGTACCATCTGCGGTTGTTGGAATTCCATTATCCAGTGTAGGTTATATCTCTACGATGTCAATTTGATTGATCTTCAGTCTCGTGTGTGACGAAAACGGTGTGCATTCCGCTGTTGTCGGGTCCAGACGAATGTGGCGTTGACGACAATAGAAACCTTGGATGAGATGCTCCGCGCTACGCCCGCTGTTGACCCGCGCTAGAGCTTTACAAGTAGATACCGGCCGCGGAATTTGGTCATGAGTTTAATTGATCTGAGATGTCTACCTTGGGGATATATAAATAATGTCATGTATAACAATGGCGCGAACATATCAAGGTCAGGTTGTTCTTGCCACTTGCTCTATAAAGCCTATGGCTGCCTTAGCATTGGGAACAGGCTCTATTCTATATAAGTATACAAAGACTATATAAGGCTAAATATACTTTATATAGTTATTTTATTTCTTAAATTATATATCTCTATTTAAAATAAATTTCTTAAAGAAGTAAAGCTACTTCTCTAGCTAATAGCAGGGCGCAAGTGCGGCAGCTATGAGATTATGCAAGTAGGCAAGTAGGCTGCAGCTATTGGGGTACGAACTTTACGCAGCTATGATGACGTGGCTGTAGTTACCTGCCAGGATCTAGGCAGCTCCCGCATCAGAGCCATTCAAGAGCATGCTAAATGATTGCGTGCTGTGCTTAAGTGCCTGGAGGTTCCATTTTCACAAACTGATAACGCTTGTCACGACGGCACCATAGTGCAGGGCTGCGGTCTATTCAAGACACCGTGAACACAGAAGTTGCAGCGACGTGGGTCATGACGGTTGTATATCGCAGTGCCTAATGCTGTAAATGTACACAGGGACTTCCGAGAAGTGCTCCTTTCAGACCTACAAATTGGAGACTCTCCCCCTCAATATGACAGATTCTTCCTTAGACTATGGATTATCTTCCCTCAATACTTCTAATATCATTTCCTGCAAACAACACAGCCTTCTGACCAGCAATCATCGACTTCATCATGCCTTCCGAGATCATCAATTGCAAGCATTGCAAGACTGCTGTTTCTAGTACACAGCCCGAGTGCCCTAATTGTGGACAAGCGCCCGCCTAGCTGTATTCTTGGTATGGTTGAATTCAGCCACTGGAGAGCCTGAGGCTGAGTCCTGGTTAGCTCTGTTCTCACATGATGGACCATGCGGTACAGTCGAGAAGCATTTAGCACTCGATGTTAAGAATATACGGTAGCCTAGAGGGCCTGCAGCGTTGAGATCGTCAGTGAATAGACAGGATGTTAGTCACATGGGGGAATAGCCCAATAATCGCCAAATTTGCTGGGCTTTTCAAATCTCAAGAAGATCAATTGCTTCCAAGTCTCAGTGTTTCCACACGCTATACTATGTAATAGGAATACTTCTTTCTTTTCGACTAAATAAAGGTTACTTCGGTCTTGATTCAGTTTCCGGTTTCATTTTCACTCCGTGACTTCAGAAATTCGAGGAGCTCAAAGGAATCATCGACTTCCTCTTTCCCGGCAACAGAAGGGCCAAGTCTGGTGTAGAAGGGCCACTCAAAGTAAGCTGGATAGAATCCAGCGTATTCCCAATCTATAATAGCGTTGATTTTCAAAGTGTCCGGGTCGACAATGACATTTTGCTGTGACAGATCATTATGGCAAAATACATATTCGTCGATATTAGATGGTTTCAAGTGCCATTGATCGGTCTCGGTACGTCGTAGAACTCGATACGGAGGAATCACTATCCCCGATGGCCCCCCGAGTTGGTTGGACTTGAGGGTCTGGAGTGCTGCGAGATGATGCTGGAGCTCTTCCCGTACAACGGCCTTCTGATCCTCTTTCAGACTCGACATGCCAACCCCTTCCACATATTCGGTAACCAAGTAATAAGCATCGTCGTCCTCAAAGTCGCAGTAAACAGTAGGGACTGGAACATTAGTGTGCTGGCGTATGTACCGCAATGATTCCGCTTCATTTCTGATGCTCTCCATCCGAAAGCGAGGGATATGAAGACCTCGATACCCAGTGCGGAACTCCTTGGGCCGCAATGTTCTCTTAATAAAAGATCCTCCCCGATGGTAATATTTTCTCTCGAACGTGACCGCAAAGCATCCTTCCTCGCATACCTCTCGCGTTTCAGGCATCGCTGTCGTACATGGGGATTGAATACTGATAGAATAAGAGCTTTTGGCTTTGAGTTGCCTTGGCCTTAAAAATGTAGAAAGTTGCTCAAGAACGAGTTTCCTGGTTCGGAGGTGCCTTGAATGCGGGCGTTACTACAAAGCAGTTAGTATCAGACTGAACCCAAAGGTTTGAGAGAGGGGTTACCAATGTTCCAGGCAAGAGGTTTGACATAACACGATGACGGGATGGAATCCAGCAGGGAAGATGAGATGAAAGTAGAGACTGGTTTTAGGTGGGAAGCTGAGTGGTGGCTCCGTTTCTGCCATGCTTCACCGCCCTGCTGCCTAAGCGCCCTCAAGGCACCGTAGACCCGCGAATTAACCGGCGCTATGCAGACTGCAATCACCATGTTGGGTCTGAGATGGACTAATTACTGCAGCAATACTTAATTAACTAGCAACGTTTTGGCTGTCTATGGACTCCGCTACTGGCCCTCAGTTACTGACAGGAGCTTTCGCGCGAGGAGAGTAAATAAATTATCGACTTTCCTCCAGGGATCTGACCGCCAGTTCCAAGACCTACAGTGCGTAACCCTAAAGCATCTTTTTATATTAACCTAATTCCTCTATTAAATATCCAATAAACACAAGTGAATTAAGGACAATGTTGATTCCGAGACGCCTGGCAGGATAGTTGACCTCAATGCTTTGGCTCACGAAAGCGTCAAGAAGAACTGGATTAAGGATGGCATTTAGAATCCCAGATAGCGCAACGACGGCCTTCCAGGACGGTCCCGGTTGCACGAGGAACCAGACCCTGAACTTCCCAGCGCTGAGAATAATCCTCTCGTATGTCCAGTACACTGGTGGATCCAGTAGTTAGTCACTTTATAACTGCAGCCAGTCACTTATAGCTCTTCAAACCCATCCACTACCTAATTCAAGAGGAGGCAGATATGGCAGGAAAAGACCAACTTGCCCTAATCGCGATAGGGTAAATAATAGATAAGTGGCCAGCTGTAATAGGGCAATCCAGATCTTTAAACCCAGATGGAGGAAAGTAAAGCAGCAAAGCTCTGTGACGGCTAGGGGGGAAATAAAAAACGACCCGTCGATCCAGCGAATTTTGGTGTAGATGGGGTCGTCTAATTTTTCTCCCCGAGGGATAGCCAGAATCAGACCATGCGGCAGGGCTAGGAAATGCAACCTGACATCCGCGATAAGGCATATCTCGTCGATCTCCCATTCTAGAGCCCGCTTATCACGCGCTCTGTCCGAGCAAATCGCGGCCGACCGTTGCAAGTTCTTTGCCAGGGCCATTCCACCTTGGGATAAGGTGGACCAGGGGTTGAGCAGTTCCTGGATGGAGACATGCGGCGGGGATTGAATGATGCTGACATGTGTAATGAGCATTCCATATCCGTACTTGATCACAAGACAGGCCTCAGAGTTGCGATAGACCTGCCTATTCAGTAGCATTCGCAATTGATAGCGCCAAGATGACGGCCAAGAAATGCATCATGGGATTTAAACCCGAGGACCGAACGCCAAGTGGCATTGCGTGCGATTCAGCGGAGAATTAACCCTCGGCGCCGAGAAAATGGCCTATCGTACCCGTCTTGGCCCAGCCTGTCAACATGCGGCTCTGCACTGACACTGACCTCAACAATAATTAACCCGCATTTCATATCTCAATTACGAGATAATAACAAGGTGTCAAGCACGATATCTCAACTGTATCTTGCACCATGACCCAGACCCCAAATAGAATCTGGGGGAAAACGTTTTCATTACACGATAAATTGGAGAAAACTCCATTGGGGAAAACGCAAGTGGAGAAATGAATAAGGGAGTCCGAGGCGCTAAGGGCGTGATCGGCAAGCCCGGTGAAATCTGCCGGGCAGTCAATTTCTGCAGAAAAAGTGGCAAAAGGAGGGGCGGCTGACTGACCTTTCCATATTCGGTGCCGTTTTCTCACCGTAATCTCTGTAAA
>SRZU01000310.1:0-21428 GCA_013183765.1 Fusarium xylarioides | reverse complement strand
TACAGGCCTCAGGGGTCTGTTTTGTTAAATTCGGTACATCATCCACATGGTGTGCACACCATCTTCAGAGTATAGATACTTCGCCACAAGGGATTTTAGCCGTATTTTTCGTCAATTTGAAGTACCTATACTAGGTCAATAGTCCAATGGCCACCCTTCCTTCTCAATACACAGCCGCAACCGATCCCGGGCGCTGACGGACAACGACTTCAGTAAATCAGCTGGAACAGCGTCTCGGGCGACGATAATAGCATCATTTTGACCGTCTTCAGTCAGGGCTTCGACATTGAAGTGATCTTCTATCCAACCTTCCATTATAGACCACAGATTCTCGATAGGGTTAAGGTCAGGGCTCCAAGCAGCCCAGCTGATAAGAGGCAATCCCCATTGACGGGCTAAAGTCTATACAAGACCCGAGTTGTGAATAGATGAGTTATCCTGCATCACGTCAATGACCTGACTGTAGTCTGTCTGTAGCTGCCTGTGAAAACCGTATATTAGCTTAAGGGGACCGTCAGCGTAACGACGGGCGTTGTTGGTGATCCCGACAGGAAATAGGAAGCCGGGTCCCATAACAGGGCCGCAGAAGGACCCCCAAAAGTTCTTACTTTGACCGTGAAGTCGGGCACGGCGATAGTCCCTCATAGGCTCTTCGCGACGGANACCAGTCCTGTACAAGTGGCCACTTAGCTAGAAGCCTGCAACACATATCAATACGTCCCTGTCGGATCCTGGGACTCGTCTTTGGCCGCCTCCCTCTGTACCGACGGATCCATCCAAGCGTAGACATCGCTGTCTTCATCGCATCAATTCCGAAGTCGTTGAACCCGGGTACAAAGAGGCGGAGGTCTTGTCAGGCGATATCCCGGCCCTGTGGGTTGTCTCTGAGGAACTGGTCGAGTCTCTGTAGCTCTTCCTCAGTCAGTCGATGACCCCCCGGCCTTGGATTCGTCTTCTTCGGTGTCGGCGGGTTGTCTAAGGCATACTGGACTTGCCGGGCGCTGAAAGGGACCCATCGGGTTATCTCAGTAGCTGTCCAGCCCGTCCATTCCTTCATTTTCTGTAGACCGACCCGGTCATCTCGCGACAGGTCCTTAGACTTCAGTCTCTTCTCATAGGGTTGAGGAATTTCTTGGAGGGGGTTGGCAGGGCGTTCGCGGACAAATAGGTCTTCTTCAGGACGGTCTCGGAGCGACGGTCCTGCGGTATTGTCTTCTAAAATAGGAAAATAAGATAAAGCTGCTGAATCTAAAGAGATTGATATCAGATGATCCATAGTGATGAAGCTGTAATATGTTGAAATCGCGGCTTGAAAAGCTCGTCTTTTGGTGTTGTTACGGTTCAAAAGTCATGATGTTGCTGTTGATAGAGGTGTGGCAATATCCTCTTGTCATGCACTTCGTCATTGAGAGCGGGGTAAGTACCTTTACATATAAATTTGTATGCAAAAGTACCTAGGTGGTCCGTGCCCAATGAGAATCCGGCGAGATGACCTAGCGGTGGCGAGGTACGAAGAAGTGGGGCCAAATTTAACAAAACAGACCCCTGAGGCCTGTACCCTGTCTAGCCTGTTCAAAATGGGGCGAATTCGATAGTGCCCACTTAGTTGGTGGACAGTTAACCGAAGAAAAGCCGGCACAGTTTGGCAAATTCCTCCTCAGGCATGTAGTGCTAAACCCATTACGCTTGACGCGCCTGTACTTTTGCAGCCACCAGAAAGCTCACTCATCAACCTCAAATCCGACCCTCAAACTCATCGCAACCATTCAAGATGAGTTTCGTCCACCTAAACCCTCGCCCCATGCTCGAGAAGCTTGTCGGGAACCCAGTTCTTGTCCGTCTAAAATGGGGTGAGGTAGAGTACAAGGGAACGCTGGTTTCCATCGACAGCTACATGAACATTCAGCTCTCCGGCACCGAAGAGTATATTGAGGACAAGCCTACTGGATCACTAGGCCAAGTGTTGATCAGGTATGACTTATCTTACGCATCCTACATTCTCGGAAACGCGATGCTAACCACGAAATCCAGGTGTAATAACGTGCTGTGGGTGCGTGGTGCGGATGCAGGAAGCGACGCTGATGCCGCTATGACCGGTTAATCTGCGTCAGCGGTGAAAAAGCTGGGAGAGGGAGAGGAATGTGACATGATGCTCTTGAAGTTTGGAGAGCCTTGGTCTGATAACGAGTCTAATTCCCGTGGTCGACGCGACACCGCCTTTTCAACCATCATCAAGCCTGTATCACAAGCCGAAATCATGTATTCACAGACGCCCCTTTGCGATGAAGCAATTGTCGACTTGTTTCCAAATCTTTAAAATAAACTTGGGGCGGACGGCCTATGACAGTGCACAGTTTGGCAATGTTTGCTATAGTCACGATCTAATTTTAAACTGTGAAGATTACTTTTGTGTATCAAGAAACATGTCTTTGAAATTTGTTGGCCAGCTTTCGGCTTGGCCCTCTTCTGCAAGCAACTCGATGCCATCCTAGCAACCCCTCAAAAACCGCCAACACCATTCTGAGCAAAACATTTGGAATCCTGCTTGTTTGGGGCCAAGACTTATGATAGCACTTTTTACAGTAAGCGGCTCTAGTCGTCGCCGACAAGGGCGCGTTGATATGCCGAATTGTCGTATCGCAAGGGGGAAAGCCAATAGAACCAGTTGCGCGGGGCTCTTCTCAATACTAACCTTAGTAAGTCAAACCACCATCGAGCGTATGGATGTCGGCAGTTTTCAGGCAACCTGGGAGAGCTAGATAAATTGGTTAGCAAGGCCGCAGAACCAGCTGAACTGAATGATGGTCTCAACTTAGTCGATGAAGCGAGCAACATCTTCTGTTCCCCTGTCGAAAAGCCACCTTGATACTCGTACAGAAATCACCTTCATCAGGCAGGTGTGAATTAGTACAACTCTTCAAGAGCCACAGTGTGTGTCGCTCTTCCCCGGTTCTTGAGTAGTTTCAAAACGCTCCTGGGGAGTTTTCGCCCCCATCTCCCCGTGAGAAGAGACACAACTCCAGAGAATAGTCTGTATCTTCATCAGAAGACTTCAAGAGACTCGATACACCACCTATATGCTCTGTTCGGAGAGGGCACTGTATGAGAGGTGCTGATATAGCACAGCCATTCTGTCTACTGAGATAGTGAATGATGGGAGTGCATGCCCTTCTGTTGCGGATGACCGGGTTCCCCACGCTACACTCTTGCGATTCGCAGTCTCCGCGGTATTTGTCTTTGATATTACAGAAAATCCTTGTTTTACACCTGTAGACTTTTGAGGCATCCTGCTTGCTTCAAACTTGTCTCTGCTTGGATGTGGAGTTCGACATACAAAGCCTGGCGTAAAGTACATGAAATTTCATGACTCGAAAGTACACAAAATGCAGTGTCCATATAGACCTATGTGGCAACCCAAGGGTACCAAAAGGCCTGGTCTTGACTCGATAAGGTTGGGTTTCTCGTAAAACCACCAGGATGAAGATATGGAATTATAATGGCGTTGCTGATGCTGTTTGGAATTTGTACCGAATGAGGAATACGTACCTCGTCCAAAAGCCTACAAATCTTAGCAATTTCAATTTTGGGAGTCTCATAAACATATGACTCAGGTGGAGTTTGCCGCCAAAATGGTTGGTAGACCCAAACGTAGATATACTGTCCAAGACTAACCACAAAAAAGGTTGAATTGCTACAGCCAACCATCAAACAGCTCCTAGAGTTATGCCAGTGAGAACAGTGACAATAGTCTCAGAAATTCATGCCCTTGATCGTTGCTTATGCTTGGGAGTCAGCTATGGCCTGTTGAAGAGTTGATCAAAGCTGAAGAGATTCGCTAGAGACGTGATAGAGGCATCCCAAACACCCGTTGAGGCACACTTCTAACCACGGTGCCAGCAGCCCCCAAAAAATTCAGTCTTGCATGTTGTTCTCCTAACCGTGTAATCGAAGCTCCTGAATTATTTGGTGAAAGTGTATCTGATATAAAGCGGAGCCAGCTTCAAGCCTCGGAGACAATTTTGCGCATCGTTGGATTTTGATGATTCTTACTAGCTGATCGTCACTTGTTAGCATTGAATGATTGAGACAGTTGCGAATGGCGGTTTCGACTCCGTCATTCTCTTAACATAAAAGGATTCTATCGGTGGTTAGTTCATCAATGACTGTTGCCAAGCACAGCTAGGCTCTTAGAAGCTACCAAGGAACAGGCTCATCTGCCAAACAGAACCTGGAGTAGTCTCTACATCAGACAATTATCTTCTTGGGCGGTTGTAAAGGTCCTCCAGAAAAGCTGAGTAACCTTCTCGTTAAAGAGAAACTGGTCATGATGGTTAATGGCGTTGGCGCGGAGTTGATTTGTTATTACGCATTCGCAAACAAGGCAGATAATGCCCCAGTAACTTACAATTGCAGAAGAAGTGTATAGTTATGGAATGGACAATGGTAAAAAGTAATTAGCTTTAAAACTTTGAAGAGTTAAATGAGGCTAGGAATTATATTAAGATTCTTTTCCAAAAGAGGTTGGTCTATAGTGACATATTCAGAGCTGTCTTACCAATTACCGATTAAGGAAAGTCAGGATGGCCGAGTGGTCTAAGGCGCTGCATTCAAGACACTGTCTTACCTGGTCAACTAGGAAATCCTGCAGTATCGAAAGATTCTTGGGTTCGAATCCCAATCTTGACAAATATTACTTTTTAACCTTTCTTTTTGATCCCATTATTGGTTATGATTGGGTTTACCCTTATCTACTTGTAAAGAACTGGTATTTATGTCCACTGGGTAATATGAATTATTAGCTGGTAAATACGGATAGTTGCGTGAGCAATGTTGGCCGAGTTCAGGGAAGCCTAGCAGTGGGTCTCTGGAAGCGGGGGTGAGAGCTGGGGGCGCTGTTCCTGAGTGCCGCGAATCTGGGGAAGCGGGGCTTTAGCGGACTTAGTGGAGACGCTTCAGGGTGCTCGAGGACCCTCTGCATGCTAGCGCCAGTGATTAATGGACGGCACGCGACTTGTAAGAGTGCAATGAATCGCTGTAAGTTGTAGGGGGGACAGAGAGTTTGAAATCCATAACAGAAGTACTTGCGAGGAATGTCACCGACAAGTCATCCTGCATAGACGAGCAAAAGGAGCGGGGGGCCAGACACACAGTTTCCCTGTCTGGGTCCTGCACCTGTCCTCTGTTTTCAGTAACTGTGCCGTAAGACGATTGAAATTGGGACATCAAAGCTGGGTATTGCTACACACTTGACGGCTGTGATGCACTGAACATGAGATTCTCGTCCCCCTCGATTAACCCTTTCTGAATACTGGGCTGACACTTGCATTTTACGAAACGAAGCAGGGTCACATTTGTTGATTTGACTGCGTAGAAAACATGCCACTTCCTGCTTGCGTTTACTGGCGGGGTTCTGGAGTTTCACTCGCCAGTGTCGGCTCCCGCTTCTCTGATTTAGTTTCATTTGATTTGCCTCCCTGTAAAATCACGTAGTCACATTTCCCTGTATTTCTACTACTACGTGATCATTACGCTGGGCCAAGAAGCGCAATCTTCACAGCGAGGAACTAGATTTGATCATATTTGAAGTCTCATCGAAAACCGAAACTTCCAGATCAATTTTGAGGATTGATTCGCTGCCATTTCTCTCAATCCGGGATGACACTGCACATCTTTGCTACCCAAGACAACCAAACCAACAAGCCACCATCTCGCTTGGAACGGCTGAATCTCGACTCGAAGCGGCCCTCCGGCACCACGACCTCAATCTCCTGGATCGCCCCCTGCTCTTCCCCGCGTCTAACGACAATGACCCAGAGTCTGAGGCGTTCAATGGCGTGGCAACCTTCACATGGGAGTTTTCCCTTTGTCGCACGTATGTACCTCTCCGCCCAAGCTGCCCTCCCCTGCGCCTCGCGACAGGTACTTGACTGTTTTCAGAACCGCCTTGACCAACCATGAGCAGCGAGCTATCAAGTCACGAGGGTCGAGGCTCGACGTAATGGAGGGCATGGACCGAAGGAGCGACGAATCATCTGTCTCGGCCTGCAGGAGAGTTTGAGGTTGGGGGGAGATTGCAAGCCATCCGCATTCAAGTGTAACCTTGTCGGTCAGCACAGTATTTGTCTTACTATGTACCGCCACTTACAGCGAATGATCGTTTGCTTGTCTACTCCTCTGAATGTCGCAGTCTCCCTACCGTGCAAGTTGATCATCCAAGCGCTGTTACCCCGCTCGATCTTGTACAAGCAGTCATTCAGTCATGGTTGCACGTATATAATAGAGTCAGTAGCCGTTTCCTGCTTGTTTCTGTTTTCTGTCTTTTTCATCCCAATCGAATCAATTACACAAACACCCATTCTCCTCAACTTTATTGATACCGCCTCCACATCCTCCCGACAACTCCAATACCTCTTTCACGCTCGTCTTACGAAACCATCAAATTCAGTCGAACACGTCGATTGGATCTACCAGCAGTCAGTAAAAACCCCCCGAAGCACCACAAAGCTCTTTCTGACACTCAGTGCTAGATATCCAAACTCCCTCCACCACAAATACACAACATGCCTGTCCGCGTCCCCAAGCTCCCCGCTGCCAAGCCCTCAGAGATCTTTTGCATGGGTGCGGCCGGTGTTGGCGTCTTGACACCTCTCTATCTTGTCATGCCTGGGGCTGAGGAGCGTTTATCCAACCAGACCAACAAGTGGGCTCCACGATGGGAGAGGAACGTCAGCTACTTCATTCCTCCCATGGAGAAGGGCGTTCAGCGCATCGAGCCTCCTGTGTCCAGAATGGTCCAACGTGTTGAGGACCGTCTTCCCCTCGAAAAGATGGCCAAGTCAGTCGACAAGGGTATCCGAAGTGGTATCGCGAGATTCAATGGCGAGAACAAGCCTTAAGAACATATTTCATCTGTCTGCGACCAGCCTTTACCGCGCGGGTCTTTCCTTTGTACATTATCATTAGCATACCCCGGGTAGATGACACGTCGTTCACGAAAGCCCATTCATGAATCACATGATCTTACCTTCACATGTACTCTTTTTAAACTCATGGTGACTTGTGCCTTGGTGGTACTTCCCGTGGCTCACGATGCGAGTAGTTCACTTAGGTCTCGATCGCCTTCCACGTGTTTTTAATCTCATTGTATTGTTGGCATTGGTTCCGATCTCAACCTGTGGATTGCCCCAAATAGCATTTTATCTTTTACCATGCCAGGATTTAATACCGCAGCTTTAGCAACTCCTCGTGCCTGGATTAGTGTCTTCGTCCTTTCACGATCAACTGACCGCTGCCTTCACCCGCCTGGTACGTCGTATGCAGGTAGACTCAGCTGACACTCTGTAGACTTTATGTGACGACCACCATTACGTCGTTTCATCGTACCATATAGTACTACTTGATGTCAAAACGAAGACTGAGAGAGATCATCACAATACACAGAAGATCATGGCGACGTGATACGACGGTACCTGCACATGTCGTGTCAGTTGTACTGATAGTGATAAGAAGTGGCTTCACGGGTCGACATGCCCGGTACCCTTACGTCACATTCATCATGTGTTAGTCTCCCGACGTTGTATCTCCTGTTAAAAAAACATGTCTGCTGTGAGATACTACACGGCCCCTATGTAATGTTTATGAGGCTCAAATCATGTCGTGATGAGTGGAACCTTGGTGCGACACATCCTGGCTCGATAGCTTCAATCTAGCAACCGACCCCAGCTGAGGCTTTGTGGATACCCTGGTCCACGAACAGCGTTATCAGAAGTGCCATGGGCCGACACCTTTTCCGAGATGTCGTGGCCGCAGCGCTACAAGACCAAGTCAAGTGGTGAGATAAGGCTATCTTGCTTTCAATTTCTCTCTACAGTGGCACCGCCTTCTGAAGTCACGACGCTTGCATACAACACCACATCAACTCCATCAGAATGACCAACTTGCTTCGTGGGTCCGCCTTCATCACAGGCGCAGCCTCCGGTACGTCCCGCTATTCGCTCATTACATACTATTGCCCCGCACCTCACTTTGCGCCGTCGCCGTGACGGACTCGAAGCTACTCGTTTAGTGTCTTGTTAGAGTCTCCATTGCTGATATGATCGTCATTAGGCATTGGGCAACAGACGGCCATCGCCTTTGCCCAGCATGGAGTCACAAAGCTAGCATTGGCCGACATCAACCAAGACGCACTAGATTTATCCGCCGGGTCTTTGAAGAAACAGTTTCCCCACGTCCATATTCTACCGGTGCATCTCGATGTTCGTGACTCCACGCAGGTTAAGGAATGCGTTGCCAAGACAATCGGCGAGTATGGTCGTCTGGACATTGCTGTGAACAATGCCGGTATTAGTGGTAGCGGACGAAAGACGCATGAGTTGGAAGACGATGAATGGCTCGGAATTCTCGATGTGAATTTGCAGGGTGTGTATCGATGTCAGAAAGAAGAGCTGGATGTCATGGTAAATCAAGAGTACGTCTACCAAGGTATGATGAATCGAAACGAGTGAAGAGCTAAACCCTATCATAGAGATTTGGGACCTCGGGTTGGCCGCGGAAGGATCATCAACGTGGGAAGCATGTTTGCTGTTGTGGCACCAAACAACCAAGACCATACTGCGTATACAACTGCCAAGCATGGTACGTTGTGAATACCTCTGCTGGCCACAGTCCGTTCAAGCACTCATAGACCACTAGGCATCATTGGCCTGACCAAGGCTGATGCAAACTCGTACGGGCCTTTAGGCATCCGTATCAATGCCATCTGCCCAGGTTATGTTGAGACACCTCTACTAACGAGTATTATGAGCCGTGATCCGGACTCACCACTCGCAGTGGACTTATCAAGAACTCCTCTGAAGCGCCTCGCCACTATGGAGGAGGTAGCAGATGCCATAGTCTTATTGGCTTCTCCCATGAATAGCTACATGCAAGGTGCCAGTATGATCTGTGACGGGGGGTTTACCAGTAACTAGACGCTCCTAGTCTGATAGTCGCTAGACCAAAATCTAGGCATAACATAGACCCGCTAACGGGAATTGAAATATCTAAATCATGAACGAAATAGTTGTTCAGAGTCTACATTGATATGCGTGCAAGTCACGATTAGTTATGTTTACCTCACTAATGATGATCTCACTGGACCTCTTTGATTCAAAAGCAGCACGTACTGTGGCTTCCTTTACCCATGAAACCCTAACAAGTTTGCTTTACATCTCGATATCGTGCCTTGGTCGCGAGAATAAATGAAGTAAGTGAAGGAATTGTGGAAATGCTTCGCTGATTTGACAAAAGCCCAGACCAACCGTTACCATTCGCACGTATGCAAAAGTGTTCTCATGACACCTAGCTTTAATGTACAATTTCATATAGATACAGACTTGTTCATATCCCACAAAATAAAAATAGCAAAATCAACTTTGCAAATCCAAAATAACACAACAGAACAAACCAGACATGAACATCCTTGAACACCTTGCAGAAGAGACGGTAACGCAGCAATAGCACCTAACCAAAATTAAAGAAGTCAAGAGAGTAGTTTCTCTGCTCATCGTTGTTCCCATCATTCTGACGAGTCGTCTTGCCCAGACCGTATTCCTGTATCCTCCCTGAACCTACAGGCACGACGTTGGTACTCGTCCAGTTTGTACCGATATGAGGGAGCTTGCTGGATGAAGACTCATGCATACCACCCTCACCACCCCCAAACTTTGGGGGCTCCTTCGCTGAGCTGAAAGCAGCCATTCCTGACATGATACCAGTCGACATCGCGGCACTCTGATTCAATACCAAACTGGCACTGAGACCAGCAGTTCCGGCAGACCAGTCTATGGCACCATGAAATTGGCCTTGTGGAAAAGAAGGTTGCATGTTAGGCAGGCCCCAATTGTCATGTAATGGGTTACCGAGGTTCCCAGCATTGAGTGTGCCAACCATGTGGCCTGTAGCAAGTTCAGGGTGCATATTGACCGCGTTCGCCCCCACTATCGTCAGGCTAAGTTGTTCCGGCTGGCTGTGCAAATCTATGGGGAAAATGTTTGGATCAAGCGGTGATTGGCTTTGTTGACCATACGCCAGAGATAGAGGTGGTCCCGGTTGCGATGTTATACCGATGTATGACGGTTTCGATGAGGCATAGTCGGAGGTTTGTCGGTGAACAGAAGGACGCCTTTTCTTAAGAGGCTGATTGAAGTCAGTATCAGCTTCTCGCCTGACAGGAACAACAGGAGCTGATGTATTGCCGTCATAAGAGACGCCACTCCTCGCACTACTGGCACCGATACTAATGGCCTGCTGCCCTGCGCTGCCGCTGCGCGACCGTGAAACGTCTGTCATGCTGCTACGAATCTGCTCAAGTACAGCCTTGAGCAAGTCATTCATCCTGCTGGCCGGATGGTATGTAGCGCTCATGTCGCCAACAGCATCAGATAGAATTTCAAGATAGCCGATATATGTCTGGCGATTTGGCTCATTGCGCTGGTAGGCAAGTGCAGCAATCAACGCTATTGATGCAGTACCAGCATGCTGCATTCCCGTAATGAAAATCTTTCGTCCGTTGAATCTTTGACGATGCTGCCAGAATATTCGAGCCACGCGAATCGCTTGCTGAGTACATATACTGCGGGCCAGCGATGTGCGGCTCCCATGGACCACGCGTTGATGGTCGTCGGTAGACATGGACGAACCCTCAGCAGTGAAGTGGTGCCCGGGGCTTTCTGAATTTGCCTTTCTGTCGCTTTCAGGACTTGGATGCGATCCCGTGCTCGAACTGTCGCCAGAAATTGAGCCATATTTGGCCCATGGTCGATGCAGTAAAATCATAGTTACATGATATTGTTGATGTAAGAGGAAGAAACTGTAAGGAGCTGTCTTGACATTGCTCGGCTTCCATGCCATGCGGTCAGGCAATCGCCTATACCAATTTTGAAGTTGCCTGTCGAGATTAATGACCTGTAGATATCTGTTTTCCTCGGCTTCGTTAGTCGCAAATGCGCCGGTCTGTTCCGTTACTTTACTGGAGTTGCTCAGATCACGTATTTCCACGATTCGCCCTGCCAATTCCATCAACTCAATGAGCTGCTCATAAATTTCAGTTGTCAAATCCATTCTGGGAGCATCGAGCCCGAAAGAAGCAAGCTGGGAAAATCGGTTTGATAAAAGGTCGACGTCTTGGCTTTTGATAGCCAAGGGCCTACCCAGAAACAAACCCCAATATCTGTCATAGATCACACATGCCTGCATGACCATATTTCGAATTTTCGTGTCTTGTTCGGACATGCTGCTGGTGCAATCTAAGTGGAGGCCAATATCAAAAGCAAGGCGATTTGCCATTCCTAGACACAATTAGCCGAAAGAAAATTCAAAAACATGGACACTGATCAAGGCTCACCAGAGTACATCCAGCCGGTATTGTCTCTACCGACACCGCATTCAAGATCTCCAAGCAACAATAACGCCTGAACACTAGGGATACCACCAGGACGCTCGAGCTCGATGTCAAGCATGTGTTTGGCTTCTCTATGAAGGGAACTTTCTCTTGGACTTAGTGTAATCCTGCGCATATCATCTCGGTCCATATCGGCCACACGATACCCCATGGCCAAAACTGTGATGTGAAGAAAATGAGAGTAAAACTTTGAAGACTTCGAGATTCGGTCAGCTTCGAAAGCATCTCGATCAATGATTTGAATGACAGAATTATAGTAGTGGAAGAAACCATCCAAGAGATAATCATGAGTCTCCGAGCTCAGAGATTGTATCATCTTCTCTGCTCTTCGGATTTGTTCCGGCGGTTCATGCGCATATGATAGACTTGCTGATTCAGCATAAACATGACTGTTGGCTGTGGGACCAAAGAAACGCAGCCTTCCAGAGATTTGGTCGAATGAGAGGTTGCCCTTGGTCGATAAAAGTCGATGGATTATATCCTCCTGCTTGGGATCCAGAATGCGAAATGGCGAGTCTTCGTTCGAACGAGAGTACGCTTGCTGGTTATCACGCGAGTTTGTTGTCGCAAGTTCACTCTCACGTGTCGTGAAATCGTCGTTCTGATAGTCCGGTGGAGAGTGGTCCTCACTCCCAGGGGACTTTGAGTCAGATTGCGGAGATGGGTCAATATTGCCCGCCGTAGTACCTACAGCGTCTTGATCGTGCCTCGTTTTGGGAGGATGAGTCGCCGGAGGGGGTACCACACCCTTTTCCAAAAGCAAGCCTTCAAGCATTGAGATTCTGTCTGATAAAGAGGACATGTATGCTTTAGATATAGGACTTGGAAAATTCATTAGCAATGGCTCATGATAGGGCTGAAAGACATGAGCTCATACCGTCTACGCTCATCATCATTTTTGATGATGCACTCTGAGCCTGACTTTGCGCAAGCGGTACATTCGGTCTGATTCTTGGGAACCACGCATCTTATTCTTCTGTCGCGACATGATGCACAGGCGACAGATGCACGGTGTCTTACTTGTTGCTTGCTTGTGTTACGCCCGGGGTTGCTTTTGGCAGAGGCATTCTTGGTGCTCGGATCCAAAATAAGGGCATCTTTTGCATTGGCAGAAAGAGCCATGACGGCCAGCGCGCAGCTGAATACAGTCAGTCCCGAAGCGGGTTCACTGTTTATGAGCCGGACGGGTTTCGGTCACCGAAGTTGGACTGAGAATTGTCTGGGGAGAGATTGATAAGGGGAAGAGTTTGGTTAGGAAGCGGAGTCGCAAAATGGGAGCTGGAACCTGGGCCTTAGCCTGAGGCTGGAGCTTGGACCTTTCCCTACGTTATCTAAAATATGGAGCTAGCTGTGAATTAAATCAATAAGCAGTATAAATACTGCTTATAGGTTTACCTCTTAGTAGCTATAATAACCTTCTTCCTTTACTTTACTCTAAAAAACACTTTTTAATTAACCTTTATTATATACTAGGCTTAATATACTTATTATAAAGTGTATTTTTTAACTTAACTTTCTTTTTATTAATTATAGTTATTAATATTAATTATAGCTATTAATATTAATTATAGCTATTAATATAATACTTATATAAAATAGCTTATTTTTTTTTATTACTATTAGCCCTATATAAAGCTATTAAGCTTTTAACTTTTTAATTAAAGGCTTAAATAATAAGGCCTTTATAGTAAGCTAGAATTATAAAAGTTAAGATTAAAGAAGGTTTATCTGCTTTAAGTAGTATAATTACTGCTTTAACTAAGCAGTATAAATACTGCTTACCTCTTAGTAGCTGTATTAACCTTCTTCCTTTACCTATTTAAAAGAATACTATGCCTAGTATATCTATTATAAAGTATATTCCTTAACTTAACTTTCCCTATACCTATTAGTTACAGTTACTAATATCTATTATAGCTACTATTATAATGCTTATTTATAATAGCTTATAAGCTAATTAGATTTATTATATAATTAACTATAACTTTATTAATATAATTAAATTAGCTTTAAAGTAGGCTAAAAGTAAAGATTACTATAAAGTTTATATAATAGCTATAGCTATTATAAAGAACTTCTTATTAAGAAATTAATTTAATTTAATTAAAATAGCTATTTTTAATTATATTTTAATTTACTTAATTAATTATATAAATTTAAATTCTTTAAATTATAAGATATTATTAAATTAGCTAGCTAAAGAGCTATTATAGCTAAAGAAGCTAGAAAAAGCAAGCTATTAAGTAAAGTAAAATTCTTATAAATAATTAAGCTATCTTTCTTACTGCTTTTAGAGGTAACTTAGCTAGATATAAAGAGTAGCTTATAAATATAATTATTTAAGCTAAATAGGTAATCTATATCCTTTTAATTATATAAGAATAAGAATAAATGCAGGGTAATAGTAGAGTTTAAAGAAATTAAGTTAACTTTTATATAGTAAAAGTTAAATTAATTTAAAGTTAATAATAACTCTATTAATTAAATATATATATTAAGGTATATAATTAATTAACTTTATATTTAAGAATAAATAAAGTAATATTAGTAAAGAAATAGTAGTTTAAACTAGAGATAAAATAGCTTATAATTATATAATTAAGCTTATTATATAATTAACTATAACTTTAATATAGCTATTTAGTTTATTTTATAAGTAGTTAATAAAAGAAAATTAAAAAAAGTTTATATAATAGTAATTATTATTAAAAAAAACTTTTTATTAAAATAGTAATTTAATTTTATTAAAGTAACTATTTTTAATTATAATTTAATTAAGTTAATCTATTATATAAGCTATTTTAACTCAATTTAGCTAAATTAAGTTAATAATAAGCTATTAAATTTTAAAAACTTAAAAAAAGACTTAAAAGAAAGTTATTTTATTTAATTAAACTAAATAGTTTTTTTTTTTTTTTTTTAAATAACTTAAATATATAAAAAAAAAGTTAATAATAATTAGCTTTATTAAAAGACTCTTTAACTTTTAAATATAAACTTTTTTCTTATATATAGAATTTTATTTTATTTTATATAATTAACTTTATAGAATTTTCTAGGTAATTCTATTATATATAAACTCTAAATACTACTTATAATAGTCTTTTACTTATAGGTTAATAAGGATATCTTTTATAAGTATAATAATACTTATAATCTAATAGTAAAACTAATTAATTCTCTTTAACTAATAAAAGTACTATTTTATTTTATTTAGAAAGTAAGTATCTCTTAAGTATTATATCTTTCCTTTAAGCTAATTAGAGTTTTTAAATAAGTAATAAAAGATATTATACTTAAAGATAATTAAACTAAGTAGCTAATTATCTATTTAATAATTGTAGCAAAATACTAATACTTACCTAGCTTTTTCTTTTCTAGCTACTTTAGCTATTTATTAAAGAAATATAATATCTTTATTATAAACTATTTAGTAAAGATTATAACTAGCTAGAAGGGATTATATATACTATTAGTAGATAGTTTCTAGTTAAAGGTTATGTAAGTTTAATATCTTAATTATAATTAAAGTTAGTATTATTAATTAAATAAAGTAATTAAAGTAAAGAACTTATAGATAAGTTTAATTAATTTTTAATAATTTTATAATTATTAAGATAAGTATCTTTAAGGGGTAAATAAATTAGAAAAGGTTAAAGTTATAGAGGAGTTATAAACTCTATTAATTAGGCTTTTTAAAGCTTTTTAGCTAGTTAAGTAATATATTTATTATAATTAGAGTTACTTAAAATGCTATAGCCTAAAGGTAACCTTATTAATTAAGTTTACTAAGACTTTAGTCTAGCTAGAGACTTTATTATTAATACTTTTATAGCTTATTAAAATACTTAAATTCTATTTATTAGTTATTACTAGGTTAAAGCTATATAATAATTAAAGTTACTTAAAATACTATAGCTTAAAGGTAATCTTATTAATTAAGTTTATTAAGACTTTATTATTAATACTTTTATAGCTTATTAAAATACCTAGATTTAAGTCAAAGCTATATAAAATATACTTAATTAAGTAAACTTTATTTAATTAGTTATAGCTTTATTTTATTTATTAAAAGACTTTTTAACTTTTAAACACAAACTCTTTTTTATATATAGAATTTTTATTTATTTTATATAATTAACTTTATAAAACTTTCTTAGTAATTTTATTATATATAAACTTTAAATACTACTTATAATACTTTATAAGCCTATTTACTAGTAATACTTAAAATATAAGTTAATAAAAATATATTTTATAAGTATATTAATACTTTAAATTTAAAGATTATATTTAAATTTAAGTATTTAAAAATATAAATCTTTTATATTTAAAGTATTTAATTATTATACTTTTTTATTAAGTTATCTTTTATAATAAAAGCTTTAAATTAAGTAGTATTATATTTAAAAATAATTAAATAAAGTAATTAATTATTTATTTATTAGTTATATTTAAATACTAATAGTTATTTAGCTTTTCTTTAAGCTTTAAATATAGCCTTATAAGTTATATTTCTTTTAAAAGTTATAATATCTTTATTATAAGTATTTTAAAAGTAGCTATAGCTAATTAAAATAAGCTATAAGTATAAGTAAGTTTAATATCTTAATTATAATTAAAGCTAATATTATTATAATTAAAATAAAAAACTTATATTTAATAAAAACTTCTCTAGTTTAAACTACTATTTCTTTACTAGTATTACTTTATTTATAGTTCTTAAATATAAGGTTAATTAGTTATATGCCTTAATATATATATTTAATTAATAGAGCTAGTTATTATTAACTTTAAGTTAATTTAACTTTTACTAACTAACTTATATAAAAGTTAACCTAATTCCTTTAAACCTTTAAACCCTACTTTTTATTTAACTCTATTTACAGATATGCTATCTTTATTCTTATATAATTAGGAGGATATAGACTACTTATTTCCCTAGTTTAAACGACTATTTCTTTACTAATTTTACTTTATCTATTCTTAGGTATAACCCTTAGTACTAAGACCTAAATATAAAAGCTAGTAAGAAAAGCATCTGCAGTTACCTATAATTATTAGATAGATATCTAGTTACTTAACCTAATTATCTTTAAGTATAAGATACTCTGCTACCTAAACTCTAATTCTAACCCTATTTAAAGGTAATATTAAACTAAAATGCTATTTCTAAGGATTAAGCAGTAATATACTAATACTTTAAATCTCATAATAGATAATTAGATTATTAACCTAAAGAGTAAATATAGCTTATAGATTATAACTATTATTAATCTTATAACTGTAATTTATATTAACCTTTAGGTAGGCTTTCTATAAGTAGCATTTAAAGTTTATATATAATAGAATTATCTAGAAAATTCTATAAAGTTAATTATATAGAATAAAAAAAATTCTATATATAAGAAACAGTTTATAACTGAAAGTTAAAGAGTCCTTTAGCAGGTAAAATAAAGCTATAGTTAATTAAATAGAATTTACCTAACTAAGCATATTTGCCCTATAAAATAATAACTAATGCTAAGGCAATAAACAGTAGTATTAACAGTAATTCAATAAAGGGCTATTAATATAATACTATAAAATAGCTTATAGCTATATAATAAAAATTACTATATAATTAACTATAACTTTAATATAGCTATTAGGCTTACCTTATAAGTAGTTAAAAAAGAAAATTTAAAAGAGATTTATATAATAATAGCTACTATTAGAAAGAACTTCTTATTAAAGTATTAATTTAATTTTATTAAAATAGCTATTTTTAATTATAATTTAATTTAATTAATTTACTATATTAGCCTTTTTAGCTTAATTAATTTAACTTAAGTTAAGAATAAGTTATTAAGTCTTTTAAACTTAAAAAAAGTCTTAAAGAAAAGTTATTTTTTTTAATTAAATTAAATAACCTTTTTTATTACCTTTATAAACTTAAACTTAAATATATATAAAGAGTAGCTTTATAATATAACTAAAAGGCTTATTATTATAAAGAAAGTCTTATTATTAATATAAAAATAAATATAAAGTAATAGTAGGGTTTAAAGGTTTAAAGGAATTAAATTAACTTTTATATAAGTTAATTAATAAAAGTTAAATTAACTTAAAGTTAATAATAACTCTACTAATTAAATATATATATTAAGGTATATAATTAATTAATTTTATATTTAAAAATAAATAAAGTAAAATTAATAGAAAAATAGTAATTTAAATTAAAGTTATTTTTAATTATAAAGCTTATTAAAGATTTAATTAATAAAATTATAATCTTTAAGTTTATTAATATATAGTTTTTAAGTTTTAAGTATTAATTAATTATATTTACTTTTAATTTATACTTTTTATATTATATTACTTTATTTTATAATTTAATTTAACTTATTATTAACTTATTAAGCTAGTTTTAATTTATTAATATTTATAGTTTTTTCTTTAATATTAAAACTTTTATTGTTTAATTTACTTTTTTATTTTTTATTTTTATTTTACTTTCTTTTCTTTATATTATAATAGCTTTTAATTCTTATAATATAATATTTACACTATTAATTTAATTAATATAATTATATATTTTAACTTCATAAATTATAAGCTATTATTACTATTTAATATAATTTTAATAATAAAAACTTATTACTTTATTAATAAGTTTTAATTTTATTTTAAGTAATTAGCTAGATCTTTTAAGGCTTTTATTTAACTTATAATATATATAGTAATAAATATATTTAAAAGTATATTATAAAGCTTTACTTTATAATAAAAAATTATAAAATTAACTTATTATATTAATACAGGGTTGGCAATTAGTCAAATCAAATCAAATCAAATCATAATTTGATTTGACTAAGTACGTACCTTGATTTGACTAATTAGTCAAATCAATTTTTCTTAGTGACTATAGTCAAATCATGATTTGACTAATTAGTCATTAGTCAAATCAAACCTTATTTAGAGAAAAACACTTAAAATAGCTAAATAAATAGCTATATTGCCTAAATGGGAAATTATAAAGTATATATAAATTATTTACTAAAAATACTATATAATATAATTTTTTTTCCATTAATTTAGGCCTTATATAGCTTTTTAAATTAAGTAAAGTAGATTTTAAAAATCTAAAGAGCTCTAATTAGAGCCTTAAGATAACCTTATTTTTAAAAGCTATATATAAATTTATAGCATATAATTAAAATTATATAAAAAAATATAATACTATATAGTCTAAGAAACAGTATATTATAGATACTTTTTTGCTTAGTAATACTATTAATTTGCCTTAAAAGTCTACTTTTTAAGTGCTTTTACCTTAAGTAAAAAGCCTTTAAAAGTAAATAATATAAATAGATTACTAAGTAAGTTAATATTTACTAAATAGTATTATATAAGCCTTATAATATATATATATTTTTTTAATTTTAACTCTATAGCCTAATTTTATATATAGCTCTTAAAAATATAGTTATTTACTCTCTCTAATTAGTACTATTTAAGTATAAAAGAATACTTTATACAATATCTCAATTAATAAAACTGCTAAAATAGTAGAAAAAAAACTATAATATACTATTTCTTAATAATATAAGACTCACTTTATTTTTTATCCTCTAAAAAGCTTTTTTTTTTTCTATTTTAAATTAACTTTTCTTACTGCCTTCTTTACCCCTCATCTTAATATGCCGGTAGATAGAAATTTATACCTTTAAAAAGCTAATTTTAACTATTTTTTTTCTTTTTTATTCATTCTTTAAAATAAGGTTTATTTTCTATATTATAAATCAATAAAATAAGGTTCTAGCAGTTATAATAAATCTTAATATATAGAATCTTATAGAATATTTTTTTTTTTTATAAATAATAAAGGAAATTCCCTATAGTTATATCTTTTTTACTAATAGCTTTATATTAACCAATTTAGCTTATCTTTACTAATCTTAACTATTATTTTATATGAATTTCTCCTATTTTATCTTTAAAATGGCCTCTTTAACCTATAATGAATTAGAATCTTATATTACTGAAAATGATACTATTAATTAGTCTTTTACTGATGAAAGTACTATTCCTCAGGCTATGGATTCTATTTATAATAGGCCTGATTTTGAACTTCCCCATCTAAAAAATGAGTTATCTTGGGTCTTTAAGAGTGGTATTTTTATTAAAGAGTTACTGCCTATAAATCCAAATAAAGAACAAAAAATGCAAATTTCTTGCACTTTGTAAGTCTTTTATTTTATTTTTTCCTTATATATATATATATGATATATATATTAATAATTATAATTATATATATAGGTGCCTAGATACAAAAATAGCCCAAGTTAAGGGGTTTCAGACCTCTAATTCACTACAGCATTTAAAAACTGCTTATCCTCAAGAGTTTAATAATAAAGGAAAAAACAAACAAAGTAAGTTATTTAAAATTATTTTTTTTAACTTATAATATATTTTATATTATATTAATATATAGTTACTAATTTATTTACTTCTTAAATAGCCTTAGATTTCCCTATTGATCGATATATAAAAAAAAAAAAATCTAGCCCTATTTTTACAACTGGTAGGGCCATTGAAATAATCCTACATTTTCTCATTAAAAATAACCTATCTTTTTATTCTTTAGGACCTTTAGGGACTTATTATCTTATTTTCATCTATAAGTCTTTTTATATTATATATTTATATATATACTAATTTATTTAAATAGAAACCCCCCTATTATAAACTGAAAAAACCTAAAAATCTATTTAACTAAATACTTTAACCAATGCCTTACTATCCTTAATACTGACCTTCAAGAGCATATTTTAACCTTTGGGACTTTTTCCTTAACCTTTGATATTTGGACTTCTTTAGGAAATCATTCCTATTTAGGGGCTATAATTTCCTATTTAACCCCTGAATTTAAGCCTATTTATTGACTTATTAGTAAGTAATTTTATATTCTTTTTATATATTTTATATCTTTTTTTATATTAAGTTATATGCTAATATTAAAATTATAGGCTTAAAAAAGCTTACTGAAGCCCATACTGGATACTATATTCAGAAAACGCTTTCTGAGTCTCTTAGGCCTTATTATGGGCTTAATTTCGATTCTATATTTAGGTAAGTATTTTATTTATTATATATATATAAAATACTAAAAAATATAGTTTTACTTAAGATAATGCATCTGAAAATACTCGTTTTTTAAAGTCTTATTTAGTTATATATAAAAAATAAACTAGAAAGGACTTTAATAACGATATTAGGTGTATTAGTCATATTTTAAATCTTGTTATACAGGATATTATTCTTAGAGACTATTTAGCCTCTAAAAAAACTGATTTTTTTCTATCTAATTATATTAATTCTTTAAATAATAATAAAAATCCAGAAGAAGAGGAAATAGAAAAAGAGTTTTCTAGTAAGTTTTTATTTTTATATTTATTTCTATATTCTATAGGTTTTTTCCTATATTATAAGGGTTTTTTCTAATTTATATAGGTATTATAGGGCGAATTGCAACTTTAATGAAATATACTCGTGAAGTTAGGGATTTTTTTAATAAGAGAATTCAGGCCTGCAAAAAAGAGGGTATTTTACCTTCTAATTTTAATAAATCAGTTATTCCCCTCGGTATGTTTTTTCCTTATATAATATATTATATATATATATTCAGGGTTGCGAATTTAGTCACTGACTAATTAGTCTGACTAGTGATTAATTCTGACTAGACTAATTAGTCAGTAACTAATTAGTCTAGTCAGTGACTAAAATCAGTTTTTTTCTTTGACTAGACTAATTAGTCACTGACTAATTAGTCTAGTCAGTGACTATAGTCAGTTTTTTTTTTGACTAGACTAATTAGTCACTGACTAATTAGTCTTTAGTCAGACTAATTATTTTCTTAGATAATTAATTAATTATAGAGCTTATAACTTATAAGGAATAAGAAATTAAAATTATTTATAATATTAGTATTTTTAGCTTATATTAG
>SRZU01000309.1:0-20770 GCA_013183765.1 Fusarium xylarioides | reverse complement strand
TTTTTTTTTAGTTGCTGTTAGCCCTATACGAGGCTATCAAGCTTCTAACTTTTTAAACAAAGGCTTAAACAATAAGGCCCCTATAGTAGGCCAGCATCATAAAGGTCAAAATCAGTTAAGGTTTATCTGCCTTAAGTGGCGCAATTGCTGCCTTGACCAAGCAGTATATATACCGCCTGCAGGTCCCTCGGCAGCTGTGTCAACCTTCTTCCTTCACCCCATCCAAAAGAATACTCTTCAATCGACCTTTATAACCACGCCTGGTGTATCCATCACACTTCCAAAGTACGTTCCCCGACCTGAGTACCTGTTGGTTACAGTTGCTGACATCAATCATAGCCACCGACACGATGCTGCGAAATAGCTTACAGCCGTACGATCAGTCCTACTGCACAACCGGCCACGACCTTGACACAGCTATCGGGCCTGTTTTGTAGGCAGCTGATAAAGAAGATCTAGAAGAGATCTATATGATGGCAGCTGCTATCAGGAAGAACTTCTTATTAAGGTGCTAATCTAACCTTATTAGAATAGCTATCTTTAATTGCAGCCTAATTAGGTTAATCTATTATACAGGCTATTTTAGTTAGATAAATCTTAACTAGGTTAATAATAAGCTATTAGATCTTAAGGACCTAGAGAGGGTCCTAAGGGAAGGTTATCCCCTTTGATTAGACCAGGCAGCCTTCCTTGCTGCCTTTGCAGGCCTAAACTCAAATGCGTACGAAGAGTGGCTTCGCGATGTAGCTGAAAGGGTCATCACTGTGGAGGGGGTCCTGTTGTTGATATGAAGCGTGTCTGCGAACAGAGTTCTGGGATGAAGGCGGGGTAATGGCGGGGTTCTGGGACTGAAGGTTCTGTCAAAGTCAGAATTGAAGGAATTGGGTTGACTCTGTTGCTTTGTGTAAGTTAGTTGGCGAAAGTCAAATTGACCTGAAGTCGATGACGACTCCATCAATTGAATGCATGTGCTGAGGCATGTGACCAATTAACCTTGCGTCTGAGAACTGCAGATAAAGTGATATCAGTGAAGAAACAGTGGTTTGAACTGGGGATATTTACTTAATAATAGATTCTATTTCTAGATTATTATAAGAATTTAAAATATTATTAAACTCTTTAAATATATTAATTCTAGAATGTTTTTTAGTTAGCTTTTTAAAGCCTATATTATAAATAAATTAATATATATTATATAAAAATAATAATAAAGTATTACTTATTAAATAATATTTTAATTTAAAGGTTTTAAAAATAAATATTAAAATAACCTCTAAATAAGAGTTTTAATTACTAGCAGTCTATAAGTTAAAGGTTAAAGAAAAATACTTTAAAGAATTAATATTCTCTAGTATTTCTTTTTTTAATATAGCCTTTTACTTATTAAAGAAAATATTTAAATTTTCTTTAATATTAAACTTATTAACTTTAAGATTAGTATTATTAAATTATTAATATAATATATTAAATATAATAAAAAATACTTACTTATTATAATATTTTAATATATTATTAAAAGATTTAAAATAAATAGCATTAAAAGAAATATTATTATTTATTAAAAATATTAATATCTTTTTAAAAGCTATATTTTCTAAAAAAGTATAACTTTAATATATTTAAATTTAAAAAAATTTAAAACTTTAGGATTTATAATATCCCTTTTTATATTTTATTAGTTATTTATTTAAATATTAATAAAAATAATAAAAATACTTACTTCTTTTTAAATTAGGATTTTTTTTACTTTTAATATTATAAGCTATTTTAAAGTAATTACTTGTATAATACTTAGTAAAATTAAAAGATTAAAAACCTTTTATTTTTTCTACTTTATTATAAGAATATTTATAAATAAATTAATATAAATATAATTAAATAAATAATAAAAGATTTTATATAATATAAAATAAAATAAAAATATTATAATAAAAGTATATAAATTAGTATTATATTATAATATAATAATATATAATATATTTACTATTTACTATTTAAATTAAAAGAAAAAGAATTATCTTTAACTTTTATACTACTTTTAAGCTTTATATTAAAGCTAGTTTAAGTATTAAAGCTAGTATTTATTTTTAATATATATATATATATATATAATATTATAATATAAAAAAGTTTTAAAAAGAAATAAAAATAATATAATAAAAGTTTTAAATATTTTTAAAATAGTTTTTTTAAAAGATAAAGAGGTAAATAAAGTATAATATAGGTTTTTTTTATATAAATTTAATAAAGATAAATAAGATATAAAAGTTATTTTTTTAAATTTTAAAGGTAATATATATATAATTAGTATTAAATTTTAAAATAAAAATACTTTTTTAAATCTTTTAAAAAATACTTAATGTAAAATACATTTTAATATAAAAAATAATAATAATTTTAATAAAAAAACATTAAATATAATAAATAAAGCTATAATTAATAAATTTTTATAAAAGAAATTCTCTTTTTAAATATAAGTATATATTAACTTATACTTAAAAGTATTATAAAAAGAAGGTAAAAGGCTTATAAAAATATATAATAAATGCTTTACTTATTATCTTTAATAAAAGTAAGTTTTTTAAAGGAGAAATTATAAGATTTTAAAAATTATTTTATAATTATTATTTCTATTTTATAATACTCTTAAGTTATAAGCCTTTTAGGATTTTTTTATATATTTCTTTAAAAAGAAACTTACAATGTTAATAATATATATATAAAGTAAAAAAATAAAGAAAATAATACTTAAAGATATAAAAATATATACTTAATATAATAATTAAAGTTTTAAATAGAGAAACTAGTTTATACTAGGTTTATATTTATAAATTATATAAAGCATTATATTAAATATATTATAAAGTATTATATCTCTTAATACTTAATAGTATAAATAAAGCTTATTAAAGTAAAAAAGTATTAAACTAATAGCTAATAAGCTAAATTCTATTTAATATTAAATAAATATATATATATATACTAATAGTAATTATATAAAAGTAATATAATATAAAGTTATTATTAATCTTTATTAAGGCTTGAATAAAATAGCCTATAAATTCGATATAGGTTAAAGGATAGATAACTGTAATAGGTATAGAAGAGGCTGTAGAAATAGGAGGGAAAAAGGTTGTAACTATGTTGTAGATAGGCATAAGGTAGGATTTATAAGATAAAAGTAGATTCGTTAAGAAGAGCGATTTTTTCCAAATTTAATGATATATTATGTAATAGAAAAGTTAATAAGTCTCTGATTAAAAAGGAGTTCCCTGAGTGGGAAAACCTGGGTCTTATATAGACCTCTAAAAGAGCGGGCATTGTGATTCGCAGAGAGGGGTAGTCTCAATAATAATAAAAAGACTATCATAAGAACCGCTAAAATTCAGAAAAAAATAAGATATACTGTTGTACAAAGCGTAGATTAGTCACAACGAGCATTCCAGCATTGATTGAAAGAGCCTTGTTTTCTTCAATTGAAGGTGGCGGTCGGTTTGACCTTATTAAGCTACGGAAATCGCGCAGTGGGTTCAATCTGACCAATTAGAGAGCGTTTTGCTATTTACAGCTTAACACACCCCCCATTTAACTGCATATTGTTTATGCAGTTAAATAAGTCCTAAATAGCTTTAATTTTACCTAATGCACTTTTATAATAAAAAAGAAATAGATAGATAATAGGAAATTGTAATAGCATTATGTTATTATTACCTTAAGTATATGCCCTCTTAATCTTATAAATGTAAGCATAATAAGCATAATGAATTATAATAGAGAAGCGCTATGTAGCCTTTAGGTCTTTGCTTTTTTAGCTATAAAAGCCTTTCTCTTATCCCTTTATAATCTCTTCTTCTTTTTTCTCTTTTAAGCTTTATGATTTTTATTATAGTATATAATTATCTTACTAGCCCCTTACCTTAAAGCATCTATCCCTTTAATAGTATGCTTTTTATCCTGCTTATATGCTAATAATTTAATATAGCCTCCTGCTCTTAATAACCCTGCTATTTATAAAGAGTATAATAATTGCCTTTAGGCTACTATTTTTTATGCTAGTTGCCCTATATATAACCGCTCTGCTTTACCGCTTTATGCCCCTTATTTAAGCGCTGCAACTTATACCTGCAAGCCCTCTATTAATCTCTCTACTGCACCTAATACCTAGCCTTCCTGCCTGCCTCTTAATAGGTTATTTTAATCTTACTGTAGCTGTTCCCCTAGTAGTATGCATTTATGCAAGTAACTTAATGCTTATTAGGTTATATGCAAGTCTAGTGCTTATTCTCCTCCTCTAAAAGGCAAAGCTATTATTATAAGTCTTACTTCTATCTCTTATTTATTATATATACTAATTAGAGGTAATATAACTTAAGTTTAAACTTAAAGATAATATCCTTAAGCTTAATTATACTCTAATTAAAGTTAAAAGCTTTACTAATACTATAATACCTTATAATAGTAAGGTTAAGCTTCCTTCTAATAATAATACTACATCTAAGACTCTTTACCCTGCTAAGAAGAAGAATTCCTCTGCTGCAGTTATTCTAGTAAAAACCCCTAAGACTCCTAAGACCTTATATACTTTAAAGTGTAAGCTTAAGTTCCCTAAAGGCAAAGAGTATACATTCCTATATATATAGTGCTTTAAGGGTGCCTTATTAGGTAAAAGTCTATTATCTTATTATACTATAAAGGATAAGCCTAACTTAAAGTACTATTATTATTACTCTTATAGTAGTTATAAGGGTTATACTAGTCTATAAGTGCTTTTATATTTCTTCTTAAGTATATTACTAACTTATTTAGTCTTTATTATTTGCTTCCTCTAGCTATTACCCTTTATAATGCAATTGCTAATAGTATTTATTTTATAAGTTATTTATTTTTCTTTATCTATTTATTTTAAGCTAATTATTTATATAGAAGATTACCTATACTAGGACTTACACTTTAGTTATATTTAAGCTCTTTAAGGCTTACCTTACCCTTTTTACTATCTCTAACTATTATATTCTTCCTTCTTAGGTCTTTAAGATTCCTTATCTTAGTCTAGGTGCACTTGCTTCTAATAAGGGGAGCTTTCCTAGTATAATAGATTTTAAGGCTCTTAATATAATCTATAATGGCTTAGTAAGACTTAGTAGTATTATCCCTATTAATAATAATAATAAAGTTAAAGATAAAGATAAAGATATTAGTAATAATACTATTATTTAAGCTTTTTAGAACTATTTGCTATACTTAGATAGAAGTGTTTTAGCTATAGGAAATACCCTAGGCTCTTTACCCTTATTACTAGCTAGTTAAATAATTAAACTTTACTTTATTAAGACTTTTAACTATTTAAGCTGCATAAGATTAAGTAATGCTTTAAAGTATTTAAATTACTGCTATAATAAAGCTTTAGTTAATCTATCTACTAGCATCTCTACTGTAGGTAAGTAGGTAACCTAAAAGCTCCCTTTACCTTCTTCTTATTGCAGCTATATGTTCTAGATTTCTATATAGTGCAGTTAAGTGTTAATCTTAGTGCTTAGCTTTATAATAAGATATATTATCTATTAATTATTATAGTAGATAGTATATAGCTTTATTAGGTAAAAGCATAATTGTTAAGACCTGATATTATATAAAGGTCTTATTATATAACTAAGGAATATATTATGCTCTAGATGACTAATCAGGGCAAAATATATACTAAAATAATGAGAAAATTTAGGGCTTTCGATTAGTGTGCTTACCTGAGCAAAATATGGAGAATTGAGCAAACTCCATATATTAAAGTTTTTCCTATAACTTTAAATATTTCTTATTAAGGAAATATCAGTAGAAAGTCACGTGACCGGTGTCACGTAATGATTATATAATGAGGATTATGTATACGAGATTTTACCCCTCAGTTGGATAATTCATAACATACTACGAAAAACCCTATTTTCCTATTTAAGCTTTATAAGCATTCTAAAGCCTAGCGCCTTCTAAATTGGGTAAAAAGTATATCTTATTTTTCTCTGAATTTCGGCAGTTTTTGTGATAGTCTTTTCATTATCATTAAGACTACCCCTCTCTGGGAATCAAAATGCCCGCTCTTCTAGAGGTCTATATAAGACCTAGGTTTTCCCACTCAGGGAACTTCTTTCAACTTAGACACTCATTAACTTTTCTATTACATAATATATATCATTAAACTTAGAAAAAATCGCTCTTCTTAACAAATCTACTTTTATCTTAAAAATCCTACCTTATGCCTATCTACAACACAGTTACAACCTTTTTCCCTCCGACTTCTACAGCCTCTTCTGTACCTATTACAGTCATCTATCCTTCAACCTATATCGAATTCATAGGCTATTTTATTCAAGCCTTAACAATAATTTATTAAGAAAGCGCTATAGACCTATTGCTTTAACTGCAGTATGCTTTAATGCAATTAGTTCTGCCTCTATTATAGAGGTTAAGACTATACTTTAGCGCATTACTTTCTACATTATAGTGCTACTAAAGAGGGTAATAAGATATCCTTATAATAATCTCCTTGTTTCCTTATTATCTGCAAATAAAGCATTTAATGCTATGTAGAGTGCTTAAGTTTTATTATAATTACCTCTATAGGCAATTATAAAATTATAAGTAATATAAAGATATTAAAGAGCTTAGTCTATAGACTTATAGTGCTCTTTACTTAGATTTATAAGGTATTTAGAAAGCTAAGATGCTATAAAAGCAATATCTAGGCTTACTATTACTGCAGTATATAGTAAAGATTTAACCTTTTCTTAATATAACTTAATATAGGCTAGAGACACTTAATTCTCTCTCTTAGAAAGCTTAGTAATAGGAATAGAAATAGTAGGGAACTAGTTGCGCTTATTAAGGTTATATTTAACTGCGCATTTCTCTAGATATAAGTTATAATAGAGGTAGATTTTCTTATTTAGCCTATCTCTAATGATTCTAATTCCTAAGAACTACTTAGCTTTCCCTTTATCTTAAAGCTTATATATCTCTTTTAGCGCTTTAATAATCTTATCTATAGCTTCTTTCTGCTTATAGTAATATAGAATAAGGATATTATCTATAAAGAATACTACTAGTATATCTTGCATTTTTATATAAAATAAGCATTCCTTTTTCTTACTAGGTTTTAAACTAAGGCATTTTAGAGTGCTTAAGAATTCCTTAAACTATAAAACAGGTAAGTCTCTTAGTCTATATAGTGCTCTTTCTAGCTCTATAAGCTTTCTAGCTTATTTAAAGCCTTATAGGAAGTAGCATATAACTAGAGGTTTATTTTTATTACATATTGCATTAATAAATGCATTTACTATATCTAGTTAGTAGATTTTAAGATTATACTTAGCTGCTAGAGCAATTATAATATAGAATAAATGCACTGTAAGAGTTACTATATATATACTTTAGATTGTATTTTCTAGTTGTAGATCTCTATGCATATAGATTTGCACTTTACATTTATTTAAGTTTCCATTCTAGTTAAATTTATATATAAATACCTATTTTATAGGTATAAGCTTAGTCTATATATCTTACTATAATATTACTATCTAAGTCTTAAAGTCTATAAGCTTCTTTACTTTAGTATATACTGCTGCAAGGAATAGCTCTTTAAATGTATAAGTTTCTAGCTCTTTTTATATCTTTAGAGGTAAAGGGAATACATTCTAGTAAATCTTTATAGGCTTTAAGGTCTTATATATCTGCTTAAGCTTTAGAGGATTAAGCTTTAAGTCTAACTTTATTATGCTCTTCCTATTAGCTTTCTTAGCCTTTTTAATTACACTAAGGAAAGTGATAAAAGCTGTAAGAATGCTTCTAGGATATAGTAGCTCTTCTTTATAGTAATTAGTTAAGAAGAAAGCTACTTTATTATCCTATCTATGCCCTTACATCTTTATCTATATTTTTAGGTCCTATCTTATGCTCTTTTCTTCTTGCTTAATGTCTTATTATTAAGCATTACATCTTAATAGTTTTCCTGCAGGTTATCTTTTCCCCTTAGGGTATCCTTGGCCCCTTTTTGGTTATGCTCCTTGATTTGCTGTAAGTTCTAGCTATATTATTGCCTGCATCTCTGCATCTAGTAGAGCGTTAGTTTATATCTTAACTGGTATTATAAAGTGCATCTAATATCCTGGTAAAGCTAAGGTCTCTATTTTACCCTTATTTAAAGTTCTAGAGCATTTAGGAGTTACTTCTATTAGTTTATTTAATATATACTTACTATCTAATAGCACTTTCTTTACTCCTTAAGGGTATTATATTTATACTCTTTAACTTTCTATTAAGCTTTTAGGGATATTTCTAGTAGCACTTTATTATCCTTAAGGTATAATACTCTCTTCTAGTAAGCTTTTATTTATACTAGTAGAGCTTTAAAGCTCTTAGTTTGCTATATTATCTTCTACTTTAAGAGGGGTTTCTTCTCCTTATATTATTATATTAAGGCTTAAAGGAGTTTAAGCTGCACTGCTATCCCCTAGGTATATATCTAGTTCTAGGGTTACTTCTAGCATTCTAAGTCTAGTTAGTTAAGGTCTAGTTAGATCTCCTACTATGCCTTAAGTATCCTTTATACTTTCTAATTATTATAGGATGCTTATAGGCATAGTATTTACCTTTAAGCTTAATTTAACTAGTTATTTAACTAGTATATCTACTTAAGGAGCTCTTTTTATCTTAGTCTTATCTAGATAAAACTAATCTTTATAGATTACCTAATTATTAAGCTTAATAATAAGCTCTTCTAACTAAGGCTTAGTGCATTTATTATAAAAGATAGATTTATTAAACTATATATTTTATATTATTACTACTCTCTTAAGGTAAAAGATCTAGATATAATATATATTACTTGCAATGTAGCTAACTAAGTATCTAATATATACTCTTAGCTTAATCTTTATATTCCTCTTTTCTTTTTCTCCTTCCCTTTTCCTTCTTAGAGGGTATATATAGCAACTATATGCAAGCAGTAAACTTATACTTAGTTTAAGATCTGCATTTTCTTTTCTTATTTATAATAGTATGTAGTATTTAAACTATTCTTTAAGTACTTTAATTAGTAATTTCTATTTAAGTCTATGTAATAGGCTGATATTAAGCAGATAGGATGCTATTTTAGTGCTCTTAAGCTAGAGCTTCCCTAGCAGGTTAGCCCCATAAAGCATTAAAATGGATTTTATAGTAATTTACTTACTACTTTATTTAGCAGCTCTATTTACTTTATAAGTATCTAGTAGTATAAGCTCTAGCTTAATGCCTTAAAAATTCATTTAGTATTAGAATTAAGTTAGCCCCTTAACTGCAATTATAGTACGCTTATTATCTTAGCAGATTATATAGATTACTACTCTAAATTAATATTATACCTAGCATTTAAAGTAAAATAAAGCATTAAATACTATATTATACTGCTTTATATATAAAGCTTAAGTAAATATCTATCTACTATATTTATCCTTAATAACTAGCAGCTATCTTAATTTATTATAGCCTTCTATGTAATCTTAAAGATCCTAATATATATACTAAAAGGGTCTTAAAGTACTCCTTTTTAACTTTCTTCTTAAGATAACCTAAGTAGTATGCATTTTAGTATAGATCTTACACTTAATTCTTAGAATTCCCTTAATCTTAATATTCTATGCATATAGTATAGCCTTCTTAAGCGCATCCTTTAATAAATATCTAAGTCTTAGATACTATATTATTACTATATCTTCTCTTAGGTTAAGTTAATCTTGCAAAGATCTTTAAGGGAGCATTCTTCTCTTACTAGGAATGCTTATTATAATCCTTACTTAACTTATTAATATTATATTATATAGTAGTATTAATAGAGCTTTAAGATAGATATTAAGCTACTTATATTTAAAGAAAATAAGGTTATTAATAAACTAAAGCTTACAAATAATAATATTTTTATTTACTAATCTATAGTATATAGTATAGTCTTCTTTATATATTTAAAGTCTTAAATTGCATATATAGATAAAAGAAATAATATTAACATAAAATCCTTTAACTATATAGATATTACTAATTATTAAGTCTCTTCTATTAAGTATTCCCTTAAAAGTGCACTTTCTTTTACTAATAATCCTATTAAAGGTTATACCTAATTCTACAATCTAATCTATAGCTTTAAAAGTTCTTAGGTTAAGGTAAGCTTTATTATTAACTAAATGTATAGATGCTCCTAAATCCTAGATTATGCTTTCTAAGAGTAGGTAGGTAAAGGCCTTAAAGGCTAAGAAGATATATAGCAGTTCTTCCTTATACTATGCATTTAGGTTAAGGAGAGTGTTAGTATAAAAGTTATTAGAAACTTTAAGTATTGCATTAGCTTAGAAACTGCTTAGGATATTACTATTATTATCTCTAGTGCTTTAATTATTACTACTAAGCTTAATGCCTTTCTTTACTAGTTGCTTTTTAAGTTCTTTCTACTTTAGCTTTATAACCTCTTTATAGATAATTATATAGCACTCTTTACCTAGATAGTACTTCTGCTTTAGGTATCTTTTACTAGAAAGCATATATATAACTATCTTACACTCTATAGGCTTCTACCTATACTTTAGGGAATTATTTTAAGTTTAGTATAGGCAGTTATAGCCTTTACTTATATTAATAGATTGCATATTCTAGGCAGTAAATATAATGCCCTTCTTCTTAAATAGGTTATTTCTTGCAATTGCTTAGAACTTATCTGCTACCTTAAGGAGCTCTACTTAGATTGCCTTCTTATTGCATTCTAGCTGTTAGGAGACCTCGCTTGCTTTAATGTTAGGGTTTTGCCTTTTAATCTCTACAATAAGCTTAGATTAGGTTAGAAGCCCTCTAGATATATTAATTATATGCTTATTAAGCTTATTTTAAGCTTATAATAGTTTAAAACAGTCTTTAACTGCTTAAAGGAAGTCTATTATAGCTACATCTTCCTTAATCTTATTTAGATTATAAGCTATAGCCTGTTTATAGAAGCTATTCTAGCGCTTATACTACACTATAGGCTTTATGCTTACGTATTTTGCTTGTCTAAGCACTAGGTAGTACTCCCTTTAGAGTGCACTAAGGACTTATATGTTACTTAGGGCATATTGCTTCTTAATACCCTAAATAAGCTTTCTTAAAGGTGCATATTCATTTTTATATTCTAAGTTAACTTCTTGCTAGATGCAATTAAAGGTAAGACCCTTTACTATCTTACTAATCTACTCCCTTAAAGCTTTTTCTTTAGTAAAATGCTCTTTATAGATATAAATATTACAGTTATATAAGGTATTTATAATATTATAAAACTGCAATTACATTAATATTAACTCTTAACTAAGCACTAGGTTATTATTAATATGCTTAGTTTTATATTCTTTCTAGGTGCATTTAACTAGGTAAATAAGATAGTTATTATTACTTTCTGTAATGCTTAGGTTAATGTATTTCTAGATCCTAAGCAATATAGCATATACTTAGAGCTCTGCTAGCCATTTAACCCAGTTTTTAGTGCTCTGCAGGCATATAATGCATACATTAAGCCTTCTAATAGCATTAAGTTTAGTTACTTATAATATTATAGCATTTAATCTTATATATAAATGTTAGTAATGCATTAGATCTTAGTATAGTATGCTTATTTAAAGGGTTAAGGGATTTTTATATAGTAAAGTTATATATAAGGGTTTAGGGTTTATATTTTAAAGATTTAAAGAATTAGAATTTAGAAAGAATTAAGGAATTACTAAAATGCTATTAGTTATGTAGTAGAAGTTACTGGGAATTGCTTCCTATCTAGGCTTATAACTGTTATATAAAGCGTAGATTAGTTACAATAAGCATTCTAGCATTAATTGAAAGAGCCTTATTTTCTTCAATTGAAGGTGGCGGTCGGTTTGACCTTATCAAGCTACGGAAATCGCGCAGTGGGTTCAATCTGACCAATCAGAGAGCGTTTTGCTGTTTACAGCTCAACATATACTTTTTACCCAATTTGGAAGGCGCTAGGCTTTAGTATGCTTATAAAGCTTAAATAGAAAAACAGGGTTTTTCGTAGTGTGTTATAAATTATCCAACTGAGGGGTAAAATCTCGTATACGTAATCCTCATTATATAATCATCACGTGACTTTCCTACTGATATTTCCTTAGTAAGAAATATTTAAAGTTTATAGAAAAACTTTAATATATAGAGTTTGCTCAATTCTCTACATATCGCTTAGGTAAGCACACCAATTGAAAGCCCTGAATTTTCTTATTATTTTAGTATATATTTTGCTCTAATTAGTTATCTAGAACATAATATATTCCTTAGTTATATAATAAGACCTTTATATAATATTAAGTCTTAATAAATACTTATAAAAATATATTAATTTATAATCTTTAAGTTAATTATATTTTAAATAATATTAATTAATTTATATTAAGTTTAAAAAATAAGTTTTTTAATATATTTTTATTATTTAATTTTTTTAATTTTTTTTATTTTTATTAATAAAAGTTTCTTAAGAATTATTAAGTATTAATAAGGTATTTAAGTAGTTTTTATATATTTTTACTTTTTAAATAGTTTTTCTATTTAATAAGATATTTTATTTTCTTATTAATTATTTTTTATTTTTTTTATTATTTTTATTTTATAACTTTTAAGTTTTTTTTTTTTTATAAATTTATTATAAATTTTAATATAAATTATATTTACTATTAATTTAAATAATAAAATATAAAAAATAAAATAGATTTTAACTTTTAATAGTAAATCTAGTTTATAGTTATTTTTTAAGACTTTTTTAATAATTTTATATAATTTAATATATTTAAAGTTAAGTTTATAACTTAATTATTTAATTATAATATTTTTAATTACTATTAATACTACTATTTATTACTAAAGTATTAGTTATTATTTTATAAAGTAAATATACTTAATTAAATAAATTCTATTTAATTAATTATAGCTTTATTTTACCTATTAAAAAACTCTTTTAACTTTTAAATAGAACTCTTTTTTTATATATAGAATTTTTCTTATTTTATATAATTAACTTTATATAATTTTTTAAATAATTCTATTATATATAAACTTTAAATACTACTTATAATATAAAAGCCTACTTATAGATTAATAGTAATTATATTTATAAGTATAATAATATTAAAGATCTAGAGGCTATACTTAATCTTTAGCCTGCTAAGGTATAGATTTATTATATTTAGAGTACTTAGCCTTTATACCTCTCTATTAAGCTACCTTCTATAGCAGAAGCTTCTAGTTAAGCGGCAAAGGAGCTTGCACTTAAAGATAACTAGCTATTATTTATCTGCTAATTATAGCTAATTGCTAATAACTAACTGGCTTCCCTTTTTACTCTAATTCTTACCTCTTAATATATATTTATCTATAAGGCAATAATATTGCTATTATAGACATTTTAGGGGTAGTTATAGCCAGTTGGGATAGGCTGCAGGCGTAGTTAATTAATAGCGCCTACCAGTTGCGCGTTAAGTGAGTTTAATATCTTAATTATAATTAAAGTTAGTGTTATTAATCTTATATAGTTAGGGTAAAGAACTTGCAGATAAGTTTAGTTAGTTTTTAATAATTTTATAATTATTAAAATAACTTTAAGAGATAAATAAATTAAAAAAGGTTAAAGTTATAAGAAAGTTATAAATTCTATTAATTAAGCTTTTTAAAGCTTTTTAGCTAATTAAATAATATATTTATTATAATTAGAATTACTTAAAATACTATAGCTTAAAGGTAATCTTATTAATTAAGTTTATTAAGACTTTAGTCTAGCTAGAGACTTTATTATTAATACTTTTATAGCTTATTAAAATACCTAAGTCTTATTTATTAGTTATTACTAGGTTAAAGCTATAAAATATATAATTAAGTTTTTTAATTAATTTATAAAATATAATTTATTTTTAATTTTCTTTTTTAAGCTTTAATAATAAAATCTTTATAAAAGTATTATTATTTTATTAAGTTTTAGCTATTAATTATTAAAACTTAGTTAAATATATAATATATAATTTCTATTATTTAAGTATAAGTAACTTTACTATAGCTTATTATTTTTTTATTAATTATTTTAAAAATATTTTTAAATATTTATTTAAAATTATTTTAATTTATAAAAATATTTTAAATATTTTAATTTTAAAGATTTTTTTTATTTTTAAAATTATTTTTTATAATAGATTTAAACTATTCTTTAGTATTTTTTTTTAAATTAAAAATATTATAAGTAATACCTTTTTAATAATAATATTTAATTTATTAAGAAATAAATAAAAATATCTTTTTATTTTAATAAGAAATAAAATTATATTTATTACTTATTTTTTAAAAGTTTTTAATTTAAATAGCTTTAAGACTTTATTAAGATTTCTTTTTTATAATTTATTATTATTATTATTAATTAATATAGTATTTTATTAATTATTACTTTAAATTTATAAATTATAAATAGTATTATATAATTACTAAACTTTATTTACTATTTTAGTATTACTAAATAAAGCTTTAATATAAAAAGATATTAAGTTAATATTATTAAATATTTTAATAATATAATATTACTTAATATAAATATAATATATTTTAAATAAAAGCTATTAATATATAATAGTTAAGGTTTTAAATAAAAAAACTAGTTTATATTAAGTTTATATTTATAAATTATATAAAGTATTATATTAAATATATTATAAAGTATTATATCTTTTAATAGTTAATAGTATAAGTAAAGCTTATTAAAGTAAAAAAGTATTAAGTTAATAGCTAATAAGTTAAGTTTTATTTAATATTAAATAAATAAATATATATATATATATTAATAGTAATTATATAAAAGTAATATAATATTTTATAGCTTTAACTTAGTAATAACTAATAAATAGGATTTAGGTATTTTAATAAGTTATAAAAGTATTAATAATAAAGTCTTTAGCTAAATTAAAGTCTTAATAAACTTAATTAATAAGGTTACCTTTAAGCTGCAGTATCTTAAGTAACTCTAATTATAATAAATATATTACCTAACTAGCTAAAGAGCTTTAAAAAGCCTAGCTAAATCTATAACTTCCTTATAACTTTAACCTTTTTTAATCTATTTATCTCTTAAAGATATTTATTTTAATAATTATAAAATTATTAAAAAACTAATTAAGCTTATATTATCTATAAGTTCTTTACTTTAATTACTTTATTTAATTAATAATATTAACTTTAATTATAATTAAAATATTAAACTTAAATAACTAGTAACTAGTAATTATTAATTAACTAAATATATAAATATTACTTCTACTTAGCTATAACTTAAAAATTAATAATAAGAAAATTATAAATTTTATTAAAGGTATTTTTTATAACCTTAACCCAGTAATAACTAATAAATAAAACCTAGGTATTTTAATAATAGCTATAAAAGTATTAACTATAAAGTCTCTAGCTAGACTAAAATCTTAATAAACTTAATTAATAAGGTTACCTTTAGGCTATAGTATTTTAAGTAACTTTAATTATAATAAATATATTACTTAATTAATTAAAAAGCTATAAAAAGCTTAACTAATAGGGTTTATAATTCTCTTATAATTTTAACCTTTTTTAATCTATTTATTTTTTAAAGTTATCTTAATAATTATAAAATTATTAAGAAACTAGCTAAGCTTAAGTTATCTATAAGTTCTCTACTTTAATTACATTAAATTAATAAGGCTAACCTTAATTACAGTTAAGATATTAAACCCAAGTAACTAGCAGCTAGTAACCGCTATCTATCAATAGTATGTACAACCCCCCCCTGCTCGCCTTATTAAAGGTATAACCCTTAGTGCTAAGACCTAGATATAAAAGCTAATAAGAAAAGCATTTACAATTACTTATAATTATTAAATAAATATTTAATTACTTAACTTAATTATCTTTAAGTATAAGATACTTTACTACTTAAATTCTAATTTTAACTCTATTTAAAAGTAATATTAAATTAAAATATTATTTTTAAGAATTAAGTAGTAATATATTAATACCTTAAATCTAATAATAAATAATTAAATTATTAACTTAAAAAATAAGTATAACTTATAGATTATAATTATTATTAATCTTATAATTATAATTTATATTAACCTTTAAGTAGGCTTTCTATAAGTAGTATTTAAAGTTTATATATAATAGAATTACTTAGAAAATTCTATAAAGTTAATTATATAAGATAAAAAAAATTCTATATATAAGAAAGAGTTTATAATTAAAAGTTAAAAAGTCTTTTAATAGGTAAAATAAAGCTATAATTAATTAAATAGAATTTACTTAACTAAGTATATTTACCTTATAAAATAATAATTAATGCTAAGGCAATAAACAGTAGTATTAATAGTAATTTAATAAAGAAAGTAATATAATATAAAGTTATTATTAATCTTAAAGTAATATAATCTTAAAGTGCTATTAGTTTTAAATCTATTAGTTTTTAATTTAATTAATATTAAGGCAGGTCTTAAGATAAAGTTTTTATAAAGTATATATAATATAACTGCTAGGGTTATAATACTTAAAAAGGATTTTTTTTAAAAATATAATATAAAGTAAAGGAATTTCTTTTTAAAAGATATAAAATAAATAAAAAGGATTTTTTTTAAAGATTTAAAATAAGTTATAAGGTTTTTTTTAAAAAAAAATATAATAAATAAAATATTAAAATAGTTAATTAGCTAATTAGTTAATTAGTTAATTAGTTAATTAGTTAATTAGTTAATTAGTTAATTAGTTAATTAGTTAATTAGTTAATTAGTTAATTAGTTAATTAGTTAATTAGTTAATTAGTTAATTAGTTAATTAGTTAATTAGTTAATTAGTTAATTAGTTAATTAGTAAATAATAAAAAAAGAAATAAGTAAAAAAGAAATTCCCTTTCTCTTTTATAGATATTCTAAGTCTAGGAATAGAGCTATAGGAATAAAGATAGTACTATAAAATTCAGTAAAATTTAAGCATTAAAATAATATATCTTTTAATCTTCTTCTATTCTTTAATCTTTAAATACTTTACTTTAAAATTAAAAAAATAAATTTATAATCTTAAATAAATTATTATTCTAGTAAATAGTATATATAGTGCTATTAATACTAATAATATTTAACTAATTAAACTAAATTTTCCTTATTTAATAATTTACTTTTTAAGGTTTTTAACTATATAATTAAAGTAATATTATATAATATAAGTTAAAAAGATAATTAAGCTATTAGATAGTTCATATAGTACTATTAGTATTATACCTATAACTTTTATTAAGTAAAAAAAATGCTATTTAATATATATTTTTTTATATTTTTATCTTTAATATTAGTAAAATTATACTTATTTTTAAAATATATAATATTATAAATATATTTTAATTTATTTAATATTATTAATTAAAAAGAAAGGATTTTACTTTTATAATAAAAATAAATAATATTATTTATAAAAAATTAAAAAAAATTATAAACTAGCTATTTATAAAATATTACTTTTATTTTAAAATAAATTATTAAATAAAATACTTATTTATATTTAGTATTTCTTTAGTATTTTTACTTAGTATTTTTTTTTAGTATTTACTAAACTAAAAAAAATTTAGTATTAATATATTAATACTAAAGATTTTTTTTTTTAGTATATTAATACTAATATTAATTTTCTTTAGTATTAATATACTAATACTAAATTTCTTTTAGTATTAGTATACTAATACTAATTTTTTCTTAGTATTAGTATACTAAACTAAACTAATTTCCAACCCTGCTTGCTAGTAGCGAGGAAAATGGCAGAGGTGCGCTGGCCGAAGGAAGAGGCAGAGTAATACAGATAGTACTGGCCGTTGTGGTATGAAATATCAGGGGCCCAAAGGTTCTTGTCGCCCTTGGTATACTGCGTAGTCCAAGGCGCACCGTTGGGGAAAACAGCACCTGCATCCTTCCAAGCCGTTCGGTCAGAAGACGTCTTGAGCGAAACGTTATCGCCAGTATGAGCCAACAAGTATCCACCGCTGGGAATCTTGACAACCGTAGGATCGTTAACACGAGTATCGCCGGTGACGGGACCAGGGTTAGGATAAGCAGCGTTCACGCCGCTGAGGGACGCGACGGCGACAAAGCCGCTGACAAGAAGTTTCCACATGATCGATAGAGTTTATGAGTAATGATAAAGACCATCGTGTTTGAAACAAAAAGATATCGTGGTGATTTTATAGCTACGGCATCCTCGGCATTCGGTGTAGGTCCTTAATAGTTTCAGCGGGCGCTGAAACGAGGCGGACCTAAAGCTTCGGGGGATATTCTTCCATCGGTGTAAGCGCGCCACGGAAGAATTGTTAAACGGGCTCATAACCCATGAAACGAACAGTAAAGTCAATAAACTAAACAGGAAGTAAACACAATTATAAACAATATGTGGTTGCTGTTTTAGTTTCTCTCCTGTAGTCACAGTGACAGACACAATAGTCATGTACAGAAGTTGCTGTATTGAATCGCTTGACCTTCTTCCTTAAGGGAATAATGGTCCTACTTATATGAGTGAGTGTCGGGGCTGAACAATGTTCATCCGGGTCGGCCGGAGGCGGCCGCAGCTAATTTCTGTTTGCTATATTGTGCGACAGCCACGCATGTGTTGTTCTTTGACAACATAACCTCCCTTCCATCGGAGGTTGCAATCCGTTCCTTTGATCAATCAGTCTCGTGATAACCTCCTTTGTTGGCGAGCCACATCCGTGCAGCAAACACAACAGCAATCAGGCCAATCACGGATCTTTCCTTTGTTGTGCAGTGGACCCACATTTACCCGTCAATTAGCGGTGTGGCTGCATGACCCCGCAGTCGGGCGCGATCGTGCATGACACATCAATCGTGCGATCAGGTGTGATCCACAGGTCACGTGACAAATCACGTGACATAACATCCGTTGCTCGGCCGGATCAATCTCCGCGCCGACGGCAACCATGTTTTGTTCCGTTCAACACTCCCCCTCAAGCTGATGGATCTCTCGACGAGGGTCATCAAGCTTGCATCTCTTCATGTTGAGAAGGGAGATGAACTTCTCATGCTGCGGCTTGGCGAGTGGCTTTGTCAGGCCATCGGCAGCCATCTTCTCTGTTGCAGCGTATTCCACTTTGATCTGGCCGGTAGTGATGGCCTCACGTACGTGGTGGTATTCAACGCGTATCTGTTTTGTGCGAGCATGGAATTCTGCGTTGTGCGCCAGGGTTAGGGTTAGGGTTAGGGTTAGGGTGACATCATGTAATTGAGTCAGATTAAGCCATTACGCAAGGGGTTTAGCTTAAACGAGCCTCGGAGATGGATTAAGCCGATCACATGACTGAAGGAAGACCAAAAGAGGGGTAACTAGATACCAGAAGCAAGAAGTCAATCAATGAACAGAACAATCACAAAAAATTGGGTTCAACAAGAATTGTTCAGCGGAGCTTGTCGGTCCGGTCTGAATTGGGCGCGCTCGGCCGGTAGTTGAGACCAGGGTTGCAAATTTTTTAGTAATTAGTAATACTAATTACTATTTTTTCTTACTAATACTTACTAATTACTAATTTACTAACTACTTTTTTTTTTAATTACTAATTACTAATACTAATTACTAATTATATTTTTAGTATTAGTTAGTATTAGTAATTAGTAATAGAAAAATAGATTAATTACTAATTTTTAAAAATACTTAAAAACTAATTTAAAAATATAAATAATATTTTTTTATTAATAAGCTATATAAAATCTGTATAATAAATACTTAATAAATTATATAATTAAATATTTAATAAATTATATAATTAAAGACTTAGTAAATTATATACTTAAAGATTTAATAAATTATATAATTAAATAAAATAGTTAAAAAAATATATAAAAAATTAAATAAAAATTTATTAAAAAATCCTATTAATAAAAATTAAAATCCTTTAAAGTAATAGCTTTTTCCTCCTCTGTATAGCTAGTATTATATTTATTAATAGCTCCTATAAATTGAAAATTATTTAAAATCGACCTTGCAGTAGAAATCCTAGAATCTCTTAAATATTCCTCTTTAATACGCTTAATTATAGCCTTATTAATAATTCTTTTAATAATAAAATCATCTAGTAAGTCTATAATATAATTAGTATTTTTATATAATAAAAAAGATTTTTTTTACTTATTATAATCTTTATATAAAATAGATAAAGTAATAATATAATAGTTTAAGCGTTAAATTTTATAATAAAAAGGCTGGTATAAAGTCTTAAGGGCATTTTCATAGTGTAAATTAATACTCTTATTTAAGAAAATAATTTCTATAAATAAATTAGTATATAATAAATAAATAAAAATATAAAAAATACTTACTTTTTTGCTTTTTAAATTCTATATTATTATAATATTTTAACTGATTTAAATATTTAACTAGCTTAATAGAGGAAATATCGGTTTATTCTTTATAATTATTAATAATAGCCTTAATAGTATTATCTAGCTTAGTCTAGCCAACAAAGAGGCTATTATTAATATAATTAATAATAAAAGTAGCGTTATTAAGGCTCATAGTAGAGAAAGTAGTGCTTATTAATTGTATATAGTGCTTAGTAATCAAGATAAGATTTTTTCTTAATTTAAAAAACTAAAAACCTAGGTCTTAAAGGAAGAAAAGAGAGATATTTATAAAAAAATAAAGCTTTTCTTTAAGATTCTTTAAGATTCTATATGCT